>VWZD01013048.1:725595-885509 GCA_013396695.1 Sakesphorus luctuosus
GGGGAGATGCTAAGGCAAAGGAGGAAATGCTGAGGGAAAGGGGGAGATGCTGAGGGAATGGGGGAAATGCTGAGGGAAAGGGGGAAATGCTGAGGGAACGGAGGAGATGCTGAGAAAGGGGGACATGCTGAGGCAAAGGAGGAGGTGCTGAGGAAAAGGGGGAGATGCTGAGGCAAAAGAGGAGATGCTGAGGGAAAGGAGGGGATACTGAGAGAGAGGGGGAAATGCTGAGGGAAAAGAGCTGTGTGAGTTTCCCCGTCAGACCCGAGATCCTCTTTCTATCGGAGTTTTGAACAGGTTTCATGCGAAGGGGCCAATGGGAGCTGAGTAGCACCTCCATAATGTGTTTTGCTTTCCAGGCTCCAGTGAAGGTTCTCAAATTATGTTTTCAGCTCCGAGGGCCAGCTCGGTCTCAGAGCAGTGACACGTCCTGCAGCTGGCTGGCCAGCACCCCACTCTCTCTGATTGATTCCTTTCAAAGGTTTTTGTTTTGTTTTGTTTTTAATATTCGGACAACATCATCATTTTGTATCTGTGTGTGTATTCCCCAGTTTCCACATTATTTTTCCTTTTTGTGCTTCACCCCAAGAACTTCATGAACAGATTTCGCTGCATTCACCTCACTGCTCTGGGACAGCTCTGCTGTGAGAGAGAGAGAACTCTCCTGTAAGTCTCAATTTATTTTGGAGCCTGGGTGAGAGGTAATGATGAGTAAACTATTTCAGTCAGGAAAATTTCCTGCAAGCACATTATTACAATAATTACCAGTATAAACCCACTGCTACTGGCAGGCTAAGGCAGCTTCAGGCAGCTCTGAATGCTGGCAGAAATGCAGTAGAGAGCAGCAGAGATGGGAAGGCCTCTGTGTCCACAGAGGGAAACCCTTCCCTCCGTCTCCCAGCCACAGCACATCATGATTCTGTTCAGCGCAACAGAAGGTTTCATTCTGGACACGCCATAAATCTTAGTGTACTGGTACAATAGTTTGAGTTTTCTTGCTGCCAACCTCTTGGATTACACAATATAAGTGATACAGAACGTTAGGAGCTATCTGGAATCTTTCAGTAGTTGAACTGTGTTCCATCACATTGCAGGAAGTTATGGCATATGGAACAATTCTGTACTGGTAGAAAAATCTTTAGCCAAGATACTCCTCTTTTCCACCTCAGTCTGTATGGTTAGGTTTCCAGTTCATCCACTGCCTCAAATCAGCTTAATAACATTGAGAACACAGAGGTGACACGCAAGTAACATTTAGAATGTTAATTTTCTTAGTCTTGAGGAGTAGCTGAAGGTTAGATTGGGTACAATGAAAACATTTTAAAAAAATACTTGAGGCCCAAATTCCCAAAGGCACATAGTCATCAGATTCTCAAGGAAGTAGATTAGAAGCTAGATACTTCTTTGTAATATCTTTGTAAATTTGGGCCTCAAACCACTTTTGCAAACAATCCAAACATATGAAAGTGTTATTTGCCTAAATAGTTTAGAAGAGGTACGTCTAAAGAGCTCAAGTCTCCCTCTCTTGCAGAGAGACAAGGGCCACAGTCCCAAACTCTGGCTTGGCAAGACTCTCCCATGCTGCCTTCAAGGAATGTGGCTTAGGAAAACCAACTCTGACATTGACAGGGCTGACAGGAAATGAAGTCATGCATGGTTTGGCCAATTATCAAGAAGCTGCAGCATACACTTTAGTCAGTATTAATTCAGGGAATCAAGACTACATTCATCTTTCAGTATGGGCAAGTACTGTGCAATAAGCTTACAATGCAATCAGTGTTACTCTGACTGTTTTAATGGATTTGAACTCAGTTTTTCTAGCTCCTTTGAGCAAGCTTTCTCTGAACAGGGATTAAGTTGAGTGGTGAGGATGTACTTGTATCCCAGAGTAGAAGATCTGCATCTGAAGGCAGTGCAGAATAACTCTTCTGTTTTTCCTCTGTCACTTTGGTTTGCTTCACCTTGAGCACACAAGGCTTTAGGCAGACTATGATTATAGCCGGGAGAGACAAATGATGTCTCCTAAGCTGAACCCCCAAGACACTTCGAGTGCCTCCTTAGATTTACACTTCACCCCAGAGCTGCTGAAGGCCCCTGCACCTCTAACTATGTCTTCAAGGACAGCCACAGGCACAGGGGTGACATGCCTTTTTCGTATGTTGAGCCAGGTGATCATAAAGCAGATCTAGTTCACAGTGCTCCCATGATGTGCCCGAGCTCATCAGCCCTGCTGATAGACAGGTATATACATGAGGGCATGGTGCTATGCCAGCAGCCTGATGTGATTCCCAGCATCATCAGGCTCTTCCTTGTGTTTGGAGCTCTGTGCTTTTCCCTTCAGTATCCCTTCATCTGCTGAGTATAGGGGTATAACTAAGAGGGAAAAATTGATGTAGATGGTACTGCACCTAAAAATTAGATTTTATAAAGATTAATCTTTGCCTTCCTTTTTGGCTCAGTCCTGGGTGCCTCTGCAAAATGATTTATCCACAATTTCGATGGTGCACACTTATGTTGCTGAATTACAATCAATGACCAAGCCTGTGCTCCTATTGTAGTAGTTAAGTTATAGTAGAGTGTGCAGGTAACATGGGTTTATTTTTTTCATCAGAATTTGATTGCTCAGGTAGAAAATTGCATCTTCATAGTCTGTGTGCAATAGTGCAGAAAATAGCTATGCTTGTACTGTTGTACAACCTAGATTAGGGCCTTACATACTTTCATTATGTATTTAATTCAGCTTAAGTATTTAATTACTTATACTGAGAACGTTAAACCTGTGTTATCTCCCACTGAGGTTAGTGGGAAAATTCTCATAAATTCCAGAGGGACTTACACTCTAAAGAGAATTACTGAGGATCAGAAGGAGTTTGTAGTATTGATCACCTCTTCTGGTAATTTGTTCTATTATTTTTATCTTCTATGATTAAAGCAATAGTGACAACCACAAAAAATACTCAAAAAAATGTAAAAATTAATTTGTATTCAATGTAACAGAACCCTGTAATCTCTCTGCTGTATTTTTACTGCAGGAAGGAAGTCATGTCCATGGAACATATTGCTTCTGTTTAAAAGCATGCTGCTGGGACATAGGATTAACCATGAATAGCATGTTATTATGTCAGACTGGAGCAAAGTCTTCTTTAAATTATGTTAGCTCAAAGATGTCAGTGAATATCTTTTGGACTATAACTAATTTTCACAGGTAAGGTGCAACCCAGAGAGCTCATCATTTTCTGAGACAAACCAACATAGCTAAAAAGCATCTCTCCCTGGACACATATATTGCACAAACCTCCCATACGTTACACAAAAACACATACAATCCTTTTGCCAAGATATAATTTATTATTAGGCTTTGGATGAGATAGAATAACTTTGGAACACATACACACATAGTTAGAAAAAGCATATTCCAGAGATAGCACATAAAAGGAATTTGTAAGACAGATCAGCATCAATGCAAGACCTTTAAGGTGGATTTGAGGCAAAGCTGGCCCCCTGTTATGGGGAATGAAGTCTTGCCAAAGCAGACATCATCTGAATCAGTGCGTCTAGAGAACAAAACCCACCTTCTGGTTGGATGAGTTTTGAGACAAAAGACCATTGTTCCTGAAAGCAGCAGGGTAGGAGGTTGTGCATCTTTGATTTATTTTTTTCCCACACATTGTTTATTCATTTAAAGGCAGTATATTATATTATGTTTTCTGTGTTTCAAACATCTGTTATTTTGCATGTCCACTTACCAATTAATTAATAGAGATCCCTTCCCTCTACAGCAATTGTACTGTGAACAATCAATCAATTAGTTAGCTGCAGAAAAAAAGAATAGCAAGATGTCTGGCTAATATACGACCTATAATATGAAAAGAAAAGACAACCTTCTGAAGTATGTGAGTATAAACAACATCAAACATCTGTACAACAAAGAAAAAATCTATCAGCAGCAGGCAAAAATTCCAGAAACAAATCTTTAATTCCCTGCTGAAGGGGGAAGGAGAGCATGAGAGAGGGAGAGTAGAATTAAGAGAGGGAATTAACACCAGTGAAGTTTGCAGTTTGTACCATTTTAAGCTGCATGTGTCCAGGCTGTTCATGGGAATTTCCGCCCAGAGACTGTACCACATGACTGGAGGAAGTCCAGGATGTTCAGGATATCAGCAGTAAGTATAATTATCTTATGAAGCAGTTTGCTTTATTAGTACAGTATCAGTTAGGGGTTTCCATGGAAGAGACACTATCCAAACAGATTAAAACATGAAAACCACTACTGATTGTCTACTCTTTTTACTGGTAATTTGTTGTATCAGATTGCTTGGGCATATAAAGCTCCAAGTTGTAGCATAAATGTTTTTCTACTCACATGAGGTTTCACAGCATGGAAACTTGTAAATGTCAAGATTGAATAACTTTAAGTATAAAATCTCATTGTTATTTTGCTGGGTCAACTCAGTGTTTAACTTTCTGACCATTTTGACACATTAAACATATATAAAATTTTTAAGCTCAACCTGACATCTAGGAGCTCTAGGGAAGATTTAGGACAGAATTAGGGATTTCAAAGCAATCAGAGCAGAGTCAGTTAATGATCCCAGTCTTGTCAGATCTTTCTCAAGTAAATAGATGTAAAGGATACTGAAATGCTAACATATGTTTGAGAGAAATTGGACTGCAACGAGAGGAAGGGCAACAGACTGAGTTTTCCTGGAAGTAAGGGTCCAGAAAGATTTCTAATTTTATAGTTTTTGGGAATACCTGTGCCTCATTCTTGTTTAAATTAACTTGCTCTGTGAGGTGATTAAATTACAAAGTAGTAAGATGTTGTTTAAAACCTACAAAAATAAGACACATAGATTTGATTATGAGCAGTTATTGTTCTTTATCTTCATACCTTGTCAGAACCAGAGTTCTGACAAGTTAATTATCTAAGTTATTTATCTTCACACCTTGTCAGAACCAGAGTAATGTTCAGTTGTAGGTGTACATCATGTGGGTCTTTATTTAACAGATTGCAGAAAAGATTTGGTGTTTGCTTAATTTTATTTTCTTGAAGGAGAAGAGAACTTGTATTAGTTTTATGTTTACAGCTGCAGATTTGAGACTGGAGCTCTGTTGTCTCCTTTTGGCTTTCTAAGGGATGATCATTAAATTTTCCAGTAGTTAGATCATTGTATGCCAAGGAGTCATGAGATACTGATCTATCAGCACACAGGATGTCTTTAACAGTCTTTTCAAACACAGCTGTACTTTATTCAGGATAAAATAGAATTATGCAAATACAAATATTGTTCAGTTTTAATGGCATATTATTTAGCCAGATAGCAGCTATATATTTGGAATATGAACATAGTTTGGTCTCATTTTTATTGCATTGTAGACTGTATTTTCTTTTAAAGGTACTGCAGGTTTTAACTGGTGAGAACCTAACTAATCAACAATGCCTTTTTTTACAGCATGCCTTGCATTGTATCAGTTACTCATGACCAGAGCAGATGGAGCAGTGAGTCACCTACCTGATGTTTTTAGAGTTGTGACAAGAAAGCAGATGAAACCTCTAAACTGTATCTGCTTCCCAGACCACAGAAATACAGCATATTGAATTTGCTGTGACTTACATGGACTGCAGAGCCTGGTAAGGACTCTTTCCTGCAATCATAAGTGCAAATCATGTACACAGGCCAATGGCTGTATTCTTGTACATGGCCTACACACTCCAAATGCCACTCCAAGACATTGCCTCCATTTAAAAATAATGTCATGTGGCAATAAGGTTCTGAAAGTTATAATGAAGTATTAAGGTGTTTATTTCTATTTATAATGCATAAGTCCAAGGCAGTGGGTGAGAATCTTTCTGTTTCTCAAGTACATTGTCCATGTGCACTTAGGGACATGGTTTAGTGGTGGACTTGGCAGTGTTAGGTTAATCGTCGGACTTGATGATTTAAAGATCTTTTCCAATCTAAATGACTCTGTGATTCTATACAATCAATTTGCACTTCAAAAATTCAGCATGCCAATTTTTTCTGTCAAGGAAGTGCAATATTGCCTGATAAATGAAAATGTAAATCCTTTTTACAGAAGTGTACAGATGTTTTTTCTTGGGGAGGGAGGAAAGTGTCAGCTGACAGTCTATAGCTACAAACACTCCCATGAGAACTGTCACAGTATTTCAGGCTTTTAAGACTTTGGGATTAAGAAAACTAGGAGTGAAACAAAGAATCTCTTCCTCCTGCTCTTTTTTGGAGTGTATTTCAAATCACAAAGAGGTGGCTGGAAGTTTTTTAGTAATTCCTATGAAGTGAATGAATCAATCAGTTTGCAGCAGGTAGATAGTTGATAGGTTTGTTGATACTAGTTCTGAAAAACAAGAGGGTTGGGTATCAGCAAATATTAAGCCATTCTGTCCTTATCAGAGGGGATCCTTCCAAGCCACTGTTCAATCATATTGCCTGGATAGCATAGGGAGACAGGTCCCCTTTTCCTTGGAGGGGACATGTGTAGAGAGAAGCCAACTTAGAGTCAATTTTTTTAGTCTTATTTCATGGCATCACTTGCTGACCAGTCCTGCCAAAGAGCTTCAGCTCTTTGTAACATGAAATTAGGTGTGTTTTAACTCTTGGCACAGACCTCATCTCCCAGCTCCAGGTCTCCTTTTCTGCTTCTGGAAATTGTACTATGGACAAACATGATTTGTATATATGAGAGTTGGGGCAAACAAATCAAGAAATGGGCAAAGAGCTGCTGTGAGAATCAGGCCAACTCATGAAGAAGTACCTTAGTGAAGAAGGTGCCTGCAAGAGAAGCAACCAAATATAGTAAGAGATTAAGTGAGCTGGAGTAAAGTAAACAGGAACTTATAGAAGGAGAATTTAGAGCAGTGGAGAGGTTTTTTGAAGTGATAGTGAGAAGACTGGCCCTTCTGTGGGAAGACAGAGACAGTGTGAAGGAAGAACTGTGGAGGAAAAGTGCTTGGGAGTGATGGTATGAAAGAAAGTCACGTGGACAAGACAGTGAAGCTTTAGCAGGGAAACAAAAACCTAAGTAAGAGAAGAAAATGACTGGGGGAGGAGTGCCTGAAGTTAATTTAAAAGAGAATGAAAATAGAAAATGTGCTTGCATGGAATAAAAGCCATAGGAGAAGAACAAACAAAATGTATAGTGAGAAACAGAGAATGGGAATCTAATCTGCAAAGGTTCTTTGGTTGTGCATAAGTGTCATTTAACCCCAGCTGACAACCAAGCCCCACACAGCTGCTCACTCATTCAGTCCCCTGCAGTGGGGTGTGGGAGAGAATTAGAAGGGTTAAAGTGAGAAAACTCATGGGTTGAGATAAAGACAGTTGAATAGGTAAAGTAATAGCCATGTGCACAAACAAAGCAGGAAAACAAGGAATTAATTCCCTACTTCGCAAGGGCTAGCAGACTTAGCCATCTCCAGGAAAGCTGGGCTCCATCACACCTGATGGTGACTTGGAAGACAAACATCATCACTCCAAACCCTCCTTCCTTGTGCTTCCCCCAGATTTATATGCTGAACATGATGTCACATGGTCTGGAATGTCCCTTGAGTCACCTGTCCAGGCTGTGTCTCCTCCCAGCTCCTCCTGCACCCTCAGCCTTCTTGCCAGCAAGGCAGTGCAAGAAGCAGCAAAGGCCTTGGCTCTGAGCAAGCACTGCTCAGCAATAACAAAAACATCTCTATATTATCAACCCTGTGTTCAGCACAGGTTCAAAACACAGCCCCAGACCAGCCACTGTGAAGAAAATTAACTCTACCTCAATCAAAATCAGCACAATGAGGATAAAATACTTTTCATCCTTTGGTCAAGAGTATGTGTCATATAGCAAGTTCTCTCCTCTCCTCTTTTATGTTATAGATTACACTTGCTGCTACCAGAAACCACAAAGGTAATAGTTGTGTTAGGAAAACATCATGTATCAGGCACCCACTTTGACCTTTGCAGATTCTAGGCATCAAGAAATGCCCAAAGGTCACACAATGATTTGTTCCTCAAGCCTTTCTCAAAGTGGTAAGCAAGTGTGCAATGACAAAATGCACATGAAGTTCACAGCTTGGCAGCATCAATTTTGTAGATGGCTCACTAGCCAGTAGGCTGGTTTAGGAATTGCCTCATCACAAGCAATCCAGTCTTTCTCATAGTTTTAGTGAAGCTGTGTCAGTGCTGGGCTAGATGGTGTTTGGCCATGTATCGTAAACATTGACGGGATTAGGAGAATTATAAAACTGTATGTTAAAGCATCATCAAAAACATGAGTTATAATTGATTCAGACCTAAAAAGGTAGCTCTAGTTAATACAATAACTGAGCATCATTATTCAATTTTTCTTGTTTATTTACATATGGAAAACTTAGTTTAATGTCATTATCACTTCAAAATGAAGAAAAATGCAAACAATGTGATAAAACCTTGTAAGAAAGTCAGTCATTTTCATTCTCTGATTCCCATTTCCTATTCTAAATATATGTTATGAACCTATTTCGCCTGTGCATGTGTATCTAACATCACATTATTTATTTCATTATGTCAGAACAGAATTTAAGCTAAAATTGGGAATTGTACTTTTACAGATTTTAGCAGATTTGTCATTATTTATACCCACAGAAGAGGAACAGCTCCAATATCACTAGTTTTAAAATTGCTTATCATTCTGAATTGTGGTATTTTGTACCTCTTTCCATTGTGGAATTGAGGGTGCCTTGAATTAGTATTCCTTCAAGGATGGGTATTGCTGCCTTTTTTTTTTTTACTGTTTCATGCCAGGCAGTTTTTAGTGGTTGTTATGGTGAATAAGTTTGTGTATTAAGTAGAAGAGAACAGAAATCCCACAATAAAGGTTAGGCATTTGCAGCTGGTTTCTTCCCCAAGGCTACAAAACCATATGAATCCTTCATTCAGAATGGTCTGACTTTTAAAATTCATAAATTAAAGATGCTCTAATCCATTTGCTCAAGCTGGGACTAGCCAGTATTCTCAGCTGGCCGTGTCTTCAGAGTTGCTGGTGGAAGTTCAAAGTCATTACCACACTGATATTTAACTTGCATGTGGCCTTTGTTAAAGTACACAAGCAAAAGCTGTTGAATGATTCAGGACAAAGTGATGTATTTCATTAAGAAAATACAGGTACCCCCTTCATCTTACCTTTCCTGAGTCTGTGAATCATTATATGATCCATTTTTCTCATGAGTATGTTTTTTTACTTTAGCACACCATTTCACCACATCATCTGCTTCTCAAGGTTGTTGTCAAAGTCAGCAAAATAAGGATTCCTCTGTGGAAACCAGTTCCCTCAATTTCTCCTGCAATTTTCCTTTACTGATGAGAATTTATCACCCAGGACTCAAGATCTCACTTCCTTTTAAGAATATTGGAAAGACATAGGGAAAGGAAAAGGTGGTGCACCCTGGTAGCCCTCCCAGACCATTAAGATTTGGAAGACATCCTCCCTGTGTCCCTCCCTGCATGTGCTACCTCACCCTCCACTTGCTGCTGCCCTGGAGAGATCTGCCTCTCTCCTGCAGCATTTCAGGTGCTGCTCATGCCCAAGCAAGGGAGACATCTGAGTGTGATTCCACTAAGAAGTGGCATTTGGGAGAAGGCATCAGTTGTGGCATCACTGGTTCCTTGCAAAAACTGCAATAACTGCAGGAGCTGGTGGCACTCTTAGAAATATTCTGTAATGTATTTTCCTGAGAGAAGACAGAAGAACTCAGAACAACATGCTGTCTTCACTGTGTATTTGGCTGCTATCTTCCAGCTTTTCCCCCCCGATATTCCTCTGGCAAGATGCTTACTTAAATTCCTATTGAAATATGGAGGGCAAAGATCGTAATCCATGTGGAATGTCACTGTGAAAAATATTGTGGCACATCCCTCTGTAAGTTCACATCATGTGCAATCTATTTGGGCTATTATTCTTCTTTAGCTTTAACACAAAATTAATAAGCACATAAAATATTTTTAGCAGTTTTCTTCTAAATTCAGGGTATTTAAAATTTTAAAGTAATTGACTGTGGTGTCTTTTGTATATTTTGAAAATAAATTTTTATTGTTGACATGAAAAACATAAACCTGCTAAAATAACAGAATTGAGACTGGAGCAGCTACAGGAAAAGGTTTTCATAAGCATCTTGATTTTTAAAAAATCAAATACTTCTGTGTACTTCAGCACAAGGGAAGATTTTGCTTCTGATGGAGGCCTGAATCCTGTGTTATTTAAGAATCAGAAAGGATGCGGGGGCAGAGGCAATGACCAAACATGCAAATTACAGCAAGTACTTTGCTTTGCAAATTGTTTTGAAGTACTTGAATACATGCTACTGTGGAGTGAATTTTTGTGGTCACATTTTAGGAACAGGAGCTGCCAGCCCCATATGAAATAAAAACTAGGTGACACTGACACCACAAATGACCCAAAGGAGAGAGAAAATCTGCCAGAGGAGTGGCATACAGATAGCAATGGCAACAAGAACTGCTGTATTGCTGCAGGAACTGTGAAAATAAACAGCAAGTAATACCATAAAAACAATCTAGTCAAGACCTCCAGAAATGTGGAGGTTGTCATAGATCATAAAATGCTGTTAAAACTGATCATCAGAAACTACAAATAAGCACTAAAAGGAAAGGCTTTACAAGCAGCAGATAGGAATTGCCAGGAAGCTGCGAGCCCTGGAGATGTATTACTGATGCTGATCTTATACTGTGCAAACATAGCAAAAGGAAGAATAGCTGGGAGAAGTTTACATCATAACAGCAAATTTATTATTGAGAAACAGGCTGTCAGAAAAATTTAAAAAAAGACCAATGATGTGAGTCAGCTTTAAACAAAGAAAAAAACAATTGAATCACCATGCCTGCTGAAAAGCAGCATGTTCATTAGCTGTAGGGAACAACTGGGAGTGAAAGTACGAGTTGTAGAGAGAAAGGAATTATTGAAAAAAGAAATGACACTGATTTATAGTAAAATTCACCAAGAACTTCTCAAAAGCATTAACAATGACCACTTTAATATGGGCTTATGCTAGAGAGGAAGAAACACCCACAATTTGCCCAAAATGAATGAATGGGTTAAAGAAATTACCATTTGTTTGAAGTAACACAGAGGGAATCTGGGGGAACTAAGAGAACCTGATGTATCTGACACAGCCAGGCAATGAGTGACTGCTATGGCAGTCATATTTTAAAATAAGCTAATGAATCAACATGGTTGTGAGCCTGCAGCCAAACAAGTCATGGTAACTTTCTAGATCGTGCTCTGGTGAGATAACTGGTGCAGAGCAGACGTGAGACAACTGTGCAGAGACAGGGCAATGAAGGGCTCATTGCACTGAAGGGTTGCCCAGGATGAGTGAGTCAGGTACCAGGCCAGTGACACAAAGCACGTTCTTTTCACCTATTCAATTTGCAAATTAGGTGACTCCTCTGGCTTTTGGAGGTTATTCTTCCAAGAGCACACTTCTTCTTTCAGCATCTTTGAACATCTCCCTGCAAACAGGCTACAGGTTGTCCCTTGTGAAGTGTGCCAGTTGTTAAGGTTCTTTGATTTGTGTGCAAATAGGGTTACGAGACAAGCCTTGTACTGACACTGTTGGTTTAGGGCAATGCCATGCAATGTGGTAGAGGCCAGTTTTCGCATGATTTCTCAATTTTTCTGGATCACACCCTTCTCCCTGTGGTCAAACAGGTGCCTAGCACCAGGGAGCCAGGTTGAGTAAGGGACGGACCATCATGTTCTTCCAAAGTTTCATTGTTGTGCCCACCCTAATACCCCTGTGCCAGTCTCTGTGTTTATTCCCTCAGCATCATGTTAGGGCTGTTCCCAGGGAAGACCCCAGCTGACATCAGTCAGCAGGTCCAGAGCTGACCTTTGTTTCAGACTTGCCTAAAAGTCAACTTGCAGTTTCTCTTCTTGCTCCCTGGGGATTTGAGATCAGACTTTGAAGACATAGTTTCCTTCTATATTTCAATTTTAATAACTTTTATTTCAAAAGAAAGTATGCCTGCTTCTGTTTTGTTTAGGTAATATAATTCTGTTCTAATGCCATTCCATAATGGAAATGACATTCAATTCCAAAGTCTGCATGTATTTTAAGGTATTTAAGTGCAATTTTTCCCAATAAATCAATTTAGAGACTGTTGATTTTTTTCAACTGATTTTAGTATGCTACCCACTGTGACTAATAATTTAACAGGTTTCTGCTTTTGACCAAAAACCAAAGAACATCCAGGATTGTTTTGAAACCCTTACATAATTTTCTTACCTTGCGAGGTAAAAGAGATGGCAGAAAACAATTTTTGCAGTGCACTAATAACAGTGAGGGCAAAATCTTGTAGGAATTTGAGTTAATTCAATTCTGTGTTAAAAACTTTTCTCCTTATCAAGACAAAGAGTCCTCTGAGCATGCAGAGAATCTTGCTCTGGTTTACAATAATGATTTTTATATCCTAAGATATTTCAAGGCAACTGGCTTGTGATTTGTGAGTTGAGTTTTCTCTTTTTTTTTCTAGACTGACACAGCCTAAGGCAGGCCAGGAGCTGACTAGAGGCATGTCACTGTTCCTTAGCTGAAGTAAAACACTTAATACTTCAGTTTCTCTGTTTCAGAAGACTGCAGCCTTTCTTTTATCTCTGATTGACTGCTCCCAAGCCTCCAGTCATAGAAATACTTTCACGATGTTATTGAACTGTCAAGTCCTGCAAAAGCAAAACACAATTTCTGATTGTGCTGTATCCTTCATCCCTTCTGTGATGTACATGAACTAGCAAGGGGCAGACACATCTTGTGTCATTTCCCAGAAGCATACAGTATGGCCGTTATTTGGGTCAAAAGATAGGTCAATAAGCCATCTATCTCAAAGTTTTAATGTACTTCAGTAAAAATATACACTATGCAAAGCACAGGTTTTCTTCTGAATTTTTAAGGTGCATATGTTTCTTTCCAACATAATTCACAGAAGTGGGTGGATTGGTATGTATTTTCTGCATGCACATGCATCTGTGTCAGTTGTAGAAGGAAAAGGGTTCCATTCCTCTTTATCTACTTATGCAGATGTGTTGTATTTAACCCATATGGATTTTTTTAGCTATGACCACTCTGTACTTTTTTTTGCCAGCTCCTTTGTGGAAATGTTTCCTTGGACTGTTCTCATTCCTATGTGTGTTGGTGTCGAATAAATTCTCCTTTCTTTCTCTTGGCTGCTCCATTTAGATGTATAGTTAGGCACAAAAAGCATGCCATTACACTAGAAGCCATAATTTTAGTACAGCACACCTACACTACTCTCTAATCAATTCATTTTCTCTGGGGTGGCATCTAGTTCTTCATTTGAGATATTCTGAAGCTGACATGAAAACTAAGCAACATTCAAACTCCTCGTGCTGATTTCAGTCTCAACCTCCCTCTTGTTTCTTTTGAGATTCCCTTTCAGGACTGGCATAGCCAGATGGCTCTGGAATTGGGGTGGGAGGGTCAGGCTGAACACTGAGCCATGGAGCACACTGAGCTCACTCCTGGAGCTCAGCCTGGGTCGGAACGGGGTCTGATCGGTCTGATGAGATGGGTATCTCTATAGCTATTCAGCTGGTGAGGCTGGCTTTTAAATGACAATCTAAACAGTTGTAGGCTCTGTGATGTTTGATTGAAATTGTTTCCCTCTCCTGTGGTGGGAATGATGGGGAAGAACAAAGATGTGCTTGTGTGATAAGAAACTGTGACAATGAGAGTTGCTGTTGAACAACAAAACCGTGATACTGGGAGCATTTTTATAAAAAGATAAGAGAGGGTCATATTTGCAGCATGGAACACAACAAAGCTGAACAAAAGCATTTTCCAGTGACTAATATTTTGTTGTAAATGACATTGTTAGGAATGAATCATTAGAAATTACTGTCTTTACTGTTGTTTGAATAATTCACATGCTGCTTTGGGCTAGATTCTCAACTGCCTGTGCATCACTCTCTTCTCAGCTCTACAGGACTGGAAAACAAAAGTGGTTTTTAATCTAAGGGATTTTGTAACCTCTGTTGAACTGCAAGGCTGAGCTCCTTGGTGCCTGAGCATGTCTCACAGGGTGTCACGGCACCTGGGAGTCTGCAGCACGCACAGACTCATCCTTGCTTTGATGAAAAGACTGCTGAACTGTGTCCCTCCTGCTCCCACCCTGCTGCTCCCATGGTGCTAACCCTTTTTTCCTTCAGTCACAGCTGCTGGACTGTGATTATAATGTTCTGGTTTGTAGTTTATGCCTCATACTCTCTGCCTACTTCCCAGCAATCTTTCACCAATGCTATTTTGTTCTTTGGAATTCTTTCACTCTCCATATTTGAGAAAGGCCCTCAGCATTGTACGTGCATTAAGTGAGTTTAGGCTTTTTTTTTAAGTAACATGTAAGTATCAAGAAAAGCTTTTAACACAGAGTTTCTTTTTGTTTTCTTGCAAAAGTGTGTGCTCAAACTGAGACATATGATGCTCCCCATAATGCTTGGAATACACAAGGTTTTTTAAGTTAATGGGATGTTACAGTTGGACGAAGTAGCAATTTGCTGATTAAAAAAAAAGACTGGGCAAACACTTGTTTGAAAACATGATATTACAAATTGCACCTTGCCCTATAATAAAAATTTTATTTAGCTTGTCCTGGACAATGTTTTCTGGCAGTTTCACAGAGTTGTATCACTGATGCTGGAAAATTGTCCAGAATTAAATTTCCATTGACTACAGACTGATAGTCTGTTTCAGAAAAAAATGCAGGCTGTGGATACATTGTTGGTTTTTTAACTCATGGTGTATGCAAGTGAGGAGATGGGGTTCTAAGTGTTTTTCTCCATATGCCACACACTCCAGTTTAAAGCATGCCTCTAACTTGCCATTTGAAATGCTTCTTAATAAACAAATTACTAGGGGGACAAAGAAAGGCACTTCAGAGAATTTGAGTAGCACCTAATACTTAAAGGAAAGCTAGCTGTGTCAAAGAAATGCAGCAGAGAGCAAGGAGTTAGTTTGTTCTGGTGGATCATCTCTACATACTTTTCCCAGCCATCAGCCAAGGTCTTTCTCAAATGCCAGCCAAGAACTACTTGGAGCTGGCAAAACTCCACAGTTATCAGTGCAATGGAAAAGAGGTGAGGAAAAAAAAAAAGCAAGCAGTGTGTCCCGGTTGATAGTGAGGTGTGGGTTCCTGTGCTCTTATCCAGCTTGTAAGGGGAAGGGAATAAATAGTTAACAAAGATAACATTTATACAGTGATTCATCTCAGTGGAATGTGTGATGATTTCCTAGGTCTCTGGAATCTGTTTTGTGCTGTGCAGTGCACGAAGTTCATACAGGACCTGTGGAGTTCACACACGACCTGGTGTCCCTGAGGTTCATGGAGAGACCATTTTAATTGTGACTTCAAAAAATACCAAACAAGTACCTCTTCAGTTATTTTGGGTATGAAACATAGGAACACGGAGAGGTGGAGAGTCGGAGACAGCAAAGATGAAATACTGGTAAAAGAAGACAGAAATCTGTGGAGAAAGGGAGCCTGAGGGGAGACCTTATGGCTCTCTACAACTACCTGAAAGGACACTGCAGGGAATGGAGTTCAGTCTCTTCTCAAAAGTAACAACTGATAGGGTGAGAGGAAGTGGCCTCAAGTTGCAGCAGAGGAGGTTTAGATTGGATGTTGGGAAACTTTTCTTCACTGAAAGGGTGATCAGGCCACTGGGGGAAGTGGTGCAATCATAATCCCTGGAGTGGTATAGATGTGGCACTTGGGGACATGGTTAAGTGGGACTTGGCAGTGCTTGGTTAATGGTTGGACTCGATGACTTTAGAGATCTTTTACAACATAAATGATTCTGTGAATCTTGCAAACAGAAAGTGAGTGGATCTAGCAGATCCCCAAAACTCCGCAAATGTGTGAAACACGGAGTGAAAAGATATTCCCAGTTCTGATGTTAGCACCTATAAATAGAAAAGGAATTCATGAAGCTGAGCATTTCTGTAGTTTCATATTCTTAGAATAAGAGACTCTCCCATATTCTTTATGGACCCCGTTGCATAGAAAGTACTGACTGGATTCTTACAGAATGAAAAATACTGGGATGCAGAAAGGGATCTTACACAGAGTCCAATCCCCCTTGTCTGAACACACAGAGGAGAAAGTGAGCCATGGAAGATTTAACTTAAGAAGAATTTTGCTTTTCAAAGAACTAGGAGTACCAGATAGGAAAAGCCATTCTTCTATTGGCTGGTTAATCAGCATGGTGAGTTGATCGCTATAGTTTGTGCCAAGGAGTCCTGTAAAATCAGACCCCTGAAATAAGAAAAAGCAAACAGCATTAATGTGTTCTCATGCCTTTTTGACTGGAATTGATGACTGTTCAAAACACTAGATGTCTCTCACTCATCCTGCAGTGTTTTGTATGTCACATGCACACACACAGAAACAAAATCAAGGTTTCTGACTTTCAAGCAAACCATAAATATTTTTAAAATATATGTGAGTTTAACTAATACCAAACATATAAGGCCATCGAAAAATTAATCTGTGCCCAAAGTCTTGCATGTCTGAGTTGTCTACTTTTCAAAGGCTGTAGAAGCAATTAGTCCAACTAAGAAGCAGTAGGATCTGTGCTCCATTTAGGCTTTTGAATACATTTATGTGAGCATGTGTGTGTTTGTGTGTGTGCACACAGGCACGTGTTTATCTGTTCTTTCTCATGGAAAAAAACCTATTTGGATCAGCTGCTCTTTAAAGAGAAAACCTCCCCAGGCTGCCCCACACTGCCTGTTACTGCTCTGAATTAGTATTGATAACAAATTAACTCTGACCCTGTCCAAAACTCTAACTGTGAATCTGAGCTGGTGTTGGTATGCTCGTGGTGCACTGAACTCTGCTGGGAAGGCCAGGAGTGTCCTATGGAAATACCCCCATCTAGCGGGTGCCACTGGGCTGAGGACACTCCTCTGACGTACCATGACACTTCCTGCCCACTGTTCTCATTGCAGTTGCACATCTATTATTTTCCTGGGGGGAAATGGCAAAAGTAGGAACCTCCTGCTATCTGTAAAATTATTTCCAATTTTACATGGGTATCCCAAACCCATGTGCAATATTTAATATGGGCTTGCAATGATAGCCTGCTCTGCTTTTCTCACTACAGAGTATGCTGAGTCCATTATGCCTAAAAAAAGCTACCATATCTCCAATGGTTTGTCCAGAAATTTTCTGAATGGTTTTAAAAGAAATGAAAAACACAGAAAAGTTTTCAGCCTTGACATACCCTCCCCACAATTAGAGGTGTTGTTTTTCTCAGAATATATTTTACATAAGAAGGAGTTTATTAGGGTTTGAGAGCTGGTATATTTGTAAATACTTGCTACTGTCTTCAAGACAAATCATGTGAGAGCAATGTGAAAACACAGCATGATCCTAATGTGAGACATGGCTACAAAATCTTGTATCTACTGTCTCCCATATCTTTTGAGGCAGCTAAAGAAAAAAATGTTCCTAGATTCCCTAAAATTAGCAGGAGCTTTGACATTAATAGAGCTGGGGCTTAGTGGGGAATATTTCAGGAAGGAATACAGCACAGCAAAACCTGCAGTACATTCAGTCCTAAAGAAAGTACAGCACTCATGTAATGGTCACCCAATTAATGCTTTCTTGCTTGTCTTTCTCAGAAAGGATTAGTGGCTGCAACGGTGTAATAGTTATTTAAGGAGGGTTGAATAATGTAATGACATCTAACTTAATCAGACACCTATTGCTGATAATCGTCAGCAAGGCTTCAGATTCCCCAGCATCTCATGCAGGCTAGGAATTCCTGCCATAAATCCAGGCTGCAGCACACTCTGGGAATTTAGGTAGAAGTTGAGAAGGTTTTCTGAGAGCAGCACATCAAGTGGCTGGAATTGCAGAAAGTCCTCACCTCTCTCGTCACATCTTTTAATGCTTATCCTCTTACCAACATACAAAACATACAGTTTTACACACACATACATGTGTATATATTCCTAGGAACAGATAATATCCTTTCTCTACAAACACATTTATAGATACATATTACTTGCTTATTCAGCTGGCTTGTCCCAGGGATGCACGTTTTTTCTTTTCAGTAAAATTTCCCTCACAATAGTTTACATTACAATCTACAAGGTATTGTTTTAAAATGTAGGTTTGAGTGCTGTGGTTATGAAACCAGGAGATGAACGTCACTAGCTGAAGGCAGGCACCATGGGGACAGGTGCTATGCATGTTTCTCCACGTAGCTCTGCCAAGGCACATTAATCTTGATCTGCAACATTCCTGCTATTCCAGTCCTGGGCCCCTCTTGTGCCAAATTTTATAGTTTATTTGTTTACAGCTATAGCAATGTTTCCAATGAAGCAGAAGCTATTGTGAATACCTTTCATGCATTTTCAGCTTTCACTTTTTACTCTGCTGGTTTGATCCATCTTGTCTGTGATGCCTGCTGCAAAGGGAAGGGCCCAGACATGGGGCTGACTGGCACTGAAGTAATCCCATGATTTTACATGATCTGAATGCCAAAAGCAGAGAACCCCGAAGTTAATCATTGCCTATTATGACTGACTCAGCCTCTCTAATCCTTTTCCATCCTCGATCCTTGTCACCGTGCCACTTGACCTGCTTCCTCAGGGCTGCACTATGTGTGTCTGCCATGCAATGCACAGGAATTCAGCCTGAGAAGGGAAAATGATTCTTGGAAACTTCAGGGACCAACTCTGCTCAGAGCAAAGGTTGTTGCAGGGAGGAATGATGCCTTTGAGCTCACTGGACATAAAACTTTGTATCTCATGCAGTTGCTCACCCTTCCCTTCCTGTGCTTGCAGCAGAATCAGTTGTCTTTCAAGCAGAGAGGAGTATCCAGTTTCAAACAAAATGGACATTTGTACGCAGGAGTTTTGCCTCCAGGACTGGGAGTAGAGATACAATCTTCTGCCACCACCACATCTCTTCTGAGTCTACAGGAGGTCATTTTTATTTCCTTTCATGGCATCCATGACCCCTGCCCAAGGGATAAGGACAGCAGAACACTGCTGGGAGATTGATATGTTCATCCTGCTCTGCATTAAGAACTGATGTTAGTGCAACATTTAGCTTACACACTTCTAGTATATTCTGTTACAAGGAAAAAATGGAATTATATGTTTTGCTCCTACTTTGCTCATGTGGATTGCACATAAGGAGTGATACATGCCGAGGATTTGTGACAGTAACAAAGTGCAACCTTGTCAAAGATTCCAAGTGTAGTAGGATGGGCTTTGAAAAAATCGTGTGAGGTGATATGTAGATTTCTAATACTATTTCCCTGACTTTCCTGGTCACTCTCACCACTTCACTGCTTAGCTCAGATGCCAGAAACTGCCCAGCAGAAAACAGCCACGTGCTAGTGATCAGCCCAAGTGAAACATTCTCAGCACTGGGGCATCTGCCCCACTACTGGTATGGCTGGGAGCACTAAGACCAAGCTCCTTCTGCACTAACTCTTACATCCACAGGGGTGAGGAGGCAGGTGAAATGGACAATCCCTTTCCATGTGTGACTCTGGCATACGGTGTATCCACTTGGCATGAGAACTCACCAGGGGCATACAATGTACAGATGGGCAGCCTTTGGTATTTCCAAGATTTCACTTGTCTGCTTGTATTAGGTTTGCCTGGGAAGGTTTTGGTAGCAGGGGAATTGCAGTGGTAGCTCCTGGGAGAAGCTGCTAGAAGGTTCCCCCATGTCCAATATAGCCAATGCCAGCCGGCTCCAGGATGGACCCACTGCTGGCTAAGGCTGAGCCCATCAACAAAGGTGGTAGTTCCTCTGGGATAATGTATTTAGGAAGTGGAAAAAAAACAGAGCAACAGCAATTACAGCTGGAGAGAAGAGTGAGAATGTGTGAGAGGAACAGCCTTGCAGACCCTCAGGTCAGTACCGGAGCAGAAGGAGGTGCCGATGGTGCTGGAGCAGAGATTCCCCTGTAGCGCATGGTGCAGACCATGATGAGGCAGCTGTGCTTGTATAGCACAGGGAGGATGCCACACCAGGGCAGGTGAATGCCCAAGCAAGGCTGGATCTCTGTGGGAATCCCATGCTGGAGCAGGCTGTTCTTGAAAGGCTGCACACCGTGGAAGGGACCCATGCTGAAGCAACTCATGAAGAGCTGCAGCCTGTGGGAAGGACTCACATTGGAGAAGTTCCTGCAGAATTGTCTCCCATGGGGAGAACCCCCTGTTGGAGCAGAGGAAGAGCATGAGGAGTCCTCCCTCTGAGGAGAAAGGAAAAAGAGAGACAAGGTATGATGAACCGACCACAGCCCAGATTCCCCATTCTCCTGTGCCACTCAGGGAAGGAGGAAGAGGAATTGGGAATAAACTTAAGCCTGGGTAGAGGGAAGGGTTGGGCGAAAGGTGTTTTAAGATTTGGGTTTTATTTCTTATTATTCTACTCTGATCTGATTGATCATAAATTAAATTATTTTTCCTCAAGTCAAGTCTATTTTGCCCGTGGCAGTAATTGGTGAGTGATCTCTCCCTGTCCTTATCTCAACCCACAAGCCTTTCATTGTATTTTCTGTCCCCTGTCCAGCTGAAGAGCAGAGTAACAGAGCAGCTTTGGCAGGCCCCTCCTGTGCAGCCAGGGCCAACCCCCCACACTGCTGTTTGACACAAATGAAATTCAGCAGGTACCTCTCTTGTGCAGAAGGTACAGGTATTTAGAACTGACACTTCACCAGCAAGACAAAATAGTGAACAGAACCATAAATTACAAGATCACGGTGCTGGTATTTCCAGTTTTAAGGAGTAAAAATCTCTATTTTAGTTCCTTAGAGCATCCAGCTGGTGGTGCCAAATAGTAACTACAAAGGACATTTTTGTCTGTATTTTGAATGCTTGGAATACAAATTGTTTGGATAAGGGCTTAGACTTTTTAACAACTGTCCTCACTCTCAGTGAACCTCACAGGTCAGCTGCTAAAAGTCAACTGTTGTGTGTTTATGCCTCACACCAAGAGATATAACCCCCTTCTGCTCTGATTTATTTAAAAGCTCACACCATGCATGGGCCACAGAAGATGTATATTGATATACATGGACCATAAGTAGTAGAAGATCAGGCCCAGGACATTTTGGCATGGAGTAATATTTTTATTGCTTCATAAATCATGGTAAACCTTAAAAACACATACACCTGTTCTCTTGGGTAGTGAGTATCTCTGTACCTGGCATTTATAACTTATGTCATCTGATGTCCTGTCCGGGATCTTTAGTACATTTATTATGGCTGTTGATGAGTCAGCTTGTGACCTTCTTTTTCTGTGAAGTTCAGGAGTTAAAAGTATTTAGCTTGGAAGAAGATACCTGTTTTCAAATCTGAAAAGGGGGCCAAGGGGAAGGAGGTGAAGGAACACCGTGTTATGTTTCCTTGGCCAAATAGTGACCTATAAAATGTGCTAGTGAGAACAGAAAATGTAATGCACCATCAGCTGCAGCCACAGTTTGTTTTCATTCTTTTTGATATTTGATTATAAAGGTTAAGCAGGAGAAAGGGTGTGCTGGCCTGAAGTGCTACCTTTCCTATGGCTCTGTGCCACATAAGTCAGTGCTGAGTTGAAAGGGTCATGTTCTTTGCTGGCAGGTGGGAGGCAATGAGGAATAAACCCCAGGAGGGCTGGTTTTTACAACAGGTCAAACATATGGTTATTTTAGGAAGTGTTTTGCCCTATTCTTGAGAGTGCCCACTCTTCCCATGGGCCTCTTGCTTCCTGCTGAGAGATTGGAACAGAGTGCTGCTTGCACAAGCCCCAGGTTTTGCTGAGATAGACTGAGCAGGTGGCAAGTGTGAATGGGACCAGTCGGGGCGGGGAAAGTGTCAGAAAGGTGAGTCAGGCAGAGGGAAACGTGGAGAGTGAAGCACCTAAGACATGCTTCCCTCACTTGGACTCCAGAACTGCTGGACTAGTGGCCAATATGGCTCATCCAGGCACCCTGACAGTCATTTTCCAGAGAGTAGTATTCAGATCTTTGGGCACTAAAAGCAAGCAAGTAAATCTTCTATGCTGAATAAACCCTGAGAAGGACCTGGCTCCAAAGGCATCTGCTTAGGATTTCTACTTTTCTACTTTTACTTATCAAAGGAATTCCTTAATTTGGTTTCAGGGATGAAGGCATTTCAATATGTGTGTTTATTATAAAATCATGATATGGGAAGGAATATTAATTATATCGTCAAGAAAAAATTATGTATAATTTCTGGTACAGTCATATCAATTAGTGGGGTTGGTTTGCTCAGTATTTTAAAAATGCACAGTGCAGGAGAAATATTACAGGAACAGCTTGCTCTGTTCTGAGATGGTGTACTCAGCAAGTACAACTTTGTGTTGGTTTGCTGTGCTGAAGCACACCTCATGAAACCTCCTCAAGTATTTGTGGTGCAGCTGTGGAAGCTAATGATTTTACTCAGGCTCATTAAGAAAATGAAATCCTCTCCAAAGAATTATACCCAAACATTCTGCAAATGTTTTGAAACACAAGGGCTGCACTCTGCCCCAATTGCTCTTACGACATCCTGCTGTAGTGAGTGGAGACTCCGAGAGGACAGGGCTGGGGGCAGCCTGGCCATGCTGGCTGAGCACCGACCACTCACCTTTACACCATCCCTGCAGGGAACTGGGGAGCCCGTTTGAATCCCCACGGTATCGCTTGTTCTTTCTCCACAGTGCCTTGACTCTGTCTTACAAAGTGCAGCAGTGGAAGGAATATGGGACAAATTCTGCCGTCTTTTACATCCACATAAACAGTGAAGGCAGCGAGGTAAAAGAGCCATCGCTGGTGAAGCTCTGGTTACTCACGCCTGGGCTGCGTGACTGCAACAAAGAACAGAATGTAGCCGCTTGTCCCTATGTGTATATACAGCCCTTCACCTCCTGATGAAATCAAGAGGATAAATCGTACCACTGATGGAACTTCTCAAACTGTGCACATGCTGCCTTTTCTCCTGGGTGTTTAGTTAAATGAGGTTTTCCTTTTCCTGCAGGCAAGCAAATTGTTTCCTTTTCCCTTTTGATCTCCCAGGAGTCTTTCTCAGCCTGCTTGTTTTACCTTCATTTCTTTTGATAAAAGAGGCCTTTTATCATGCATGCTAAATTGTTGGATAGGTCTATTTGATATGTCATGAGAAAACTAATCAGCTTTTTAAACATCTTGTATCACTTCATTTTTCCGTATGTCTCATCACTGGATTTCACAATATCACAAGTGTCATGATTTTGGGTGGTTTCTTGTTAAGCTGCAGCTTCTGAATTTTTTACCTTAAAATAAACATGAAAATAGTTTACATATCCGGCTGTTGTAGTCGCCAAAAACCACTAAAAACCTGCTCAGTTTTATGTGAAAAGCAAATTATAAGCATATTTATTGTGAGAAAACTTCAGACTAGGGGGCCTAAGCCATGACTTTGGAATGCTTGGGGATCAGTGGTATTTCATACACAGTTGTTTGTTGTTTATTAGCAGACAAGGGGTCGGTCCCGTGGCGTAGTGGAGAGCACTCCGGTCTCCGACTTCCAAGGTTGTGAGTTCGAGTCTCAGTACGGGTGGCCCTGGCAGTTCAATGCCTCCCTGCCATCCCATCCCGTCAGATCCGGGTGCTGCTGTTGATAGTCCTAAGGAGACTTCACTGTCACTGCCCAAGCTTGCTCGGCTGTGGCAAATGAACCTCAGGACTTAAACGGTGGGGCCAGTTCTGCGCACACTGTGCCTCACCTAAAAAATCCCCTGCGCAGGCTCGGAGGGCACACGTGGGGTGAGCCCTTCCCAAATCTTCGTTCGCAAAGATTGGCCATTATAAATTATATTATTATTAGCAGACAAGCAACAAGACAGGATTCCTGGAAGATTTTGGATTGTGACTTTGATGACTGTTTAGTTACACTTACTGACTGTATTGTCTTAGGCACATGGTAGTTTTCAACATATTCAGAAATGTGACTAATAATTTAGTCAACTACTATAAAAATGAAATCTGTTTTATGGGCTGATCAGATGATTACCTGCTTATGAGTTTTTCTAAACCAGCAATTTATGAGCTACTTAGCAGGTCTGGCCTTTAATTCCTGGGAAACTCCTACAGAACATTGTATTTTAAAGAACTACTAGAAAAAATATATTTTGTATAAATTTTCTAGGAGAGAATTTGTTATTAGATATAGAATTGTAAAAAATCTCACAATTTTCAGAGTTTTGTTTGAATGTGTTTTTTTTCTTCCTGTTGTGTGGCTTGGAAACAGAAACCTGTTTTGTTACCCTGTCACTTTTATTTTAAACAAATAACATTTAAATTTCCAGTTCTAATCTAATTAACACAATGTTTTGTGCAGTTAATAATGGTAGCATCTCCTTTGACTCTTCAGACAGAAAGACTAGAAAGATACTTTCATCAGTGCCTTGATTTTTCTTTTGTGCAAACTAAATTTTAGAAACATGTTTGAAACATTGGAAAAGGATCACTACAGGCCTTCAGTTAGCAAGGATAGAAGCACATCTGGGATCTTGATAAGCTCTAACAATGTTATCTAGAAATTACAATTCTCTTACTGTGACATTTTCTGCACTTAGCTGCTGCTACTGGATTTCTGACTTATGCAGCTTTCAAGACCTTAAAATTAAAGCTTTTAATAATTTACTTTCATCTGAAGTTTTGTTCAAAACCTTGAATATTGCAACAAACATCCAATAATGATAGAGGGGGACTCCTTGTTTATCAGGAGTGAAATCAATATACAAGCACAGAAGACATATTTAGCTGTGAGTTTGCTGTGGAAGCAGGGACATGCTGCTGTAAACACTCATCACTCAGCTTTTAAATTGAAGACTGACCTCTCTTTTAGCTCTCCTATTTCTAGCANATCACTGCAGCCTATAAAAACAAGGGTGACCCAACACACAACTATTAGTAATGAACTAAGAAGGATAACAGGAAGTGGTAACCTCTAAAGAAGCATTTGTACTGAATGTTTCTATCATCAGGGCAAGTACATTTTACATGTGATTTATAAAATAGATTATTTATTTTATAAATAAAGGACAGATTCTGAACAAAGTTAGATTCTCTATAATATGTGAAAGATTGTTCCTTTGTACATATAATACTTCACTGTCCAGTACTCCAACACATAATTTTCAGACTGGCAGGAATTTATGAACTTGCCAGTCATCTGGCCCAGTTTTTGTTCCAATAAGAATCTTAATTGTACACTGATCAACAAAACCAGCAGTAATCACTGTTGGGTTGTTGTTGGTGGTGGTTGGCTGGGGTTTTTTTCTGGTCTTATTTTTTTATAATTAAAAAGTAAAAAATATAACTGGCATCCATCCTTCGCATATAAACTGAATACACCAGATTCCAGGCCTTAGTACTTATTTTCCTCCCCTTTTATTTCCAGAATACTTTGCATTTTTCTGTGTGTTTAATCCCAAAATGTTATATGATTTTCTCTCTGTGAGAGAAGATGTGTAAACAACAGGGGAGAGGCTTTCTAATGACAAACACCAATCTAGACATAGCAAGGCTGTAGCAGATTCCTCATGGAAAATTAGATAATCCTTTATTTTAATATGAAACCTAGTAGTGACTAAGAAGATACTTCTCACCTGATATATCTACAATCTCCTTGATGTTTTAGAATGTATTTTGTTTGGATGCTTTTTTCTGCTCAGTTTCATCTCCCCCTGGCAAATCCATACAAAACTTTTCAAAAAATGCAGGTATTTTCCCATAAATTAAACTTCCAGTTCTTTACACAGAAGGTAAGAGGCCAAATGCACAGCCAGAATTTTTGAGGTGGCAAGGGCAGGGTAGGCCAGCTCAGCTGAGGGCTGTAAACACTCATCACTCAGCTTTTAAATTGAAGACTGACCTCTCTTTTAGCTCTCCTATTTCTAGCATTATCTTGATGGTTGTTACAGGTAGAAACCTCACAACATTTGCATACTGAGATATCCGGGAAGGTCTCCTGTTTGGAGGATAAAGGTTAAAAAAAGAGGCTTAGAAACAAAAAGGGAGAAACACTAAAATAGGCATTAGGTCTCAGCAGAGTGCAGAATATTTGTGTCAGAAGAAAGACTGCTACTGCCCAGTCTCTATCTTTTGCAGATGTACTTAGCTTTGTATGCTGATTAAAATCCTTTGAAGCTGATAGGACTGAATAGCTGTGGGTGAATTTAAGCTGATATGTAAGTACTGAATTGCTGCATATTCCTAAGAATCAGGTTCTCTCAGCAGCCACCCTAACATTTTTCTTGTTTCAGTTGTATCCTTGATACGTATAACCAAAGTTGGAATTTGTTGAGCGTTCCAGTTCTGCTGCTGGTCCTCCAACATCCCATTTAACTACTCACATGATAAAGGTATTTGTAAATGTTAAATCTTTGCAGGATTATGATCTAAAGGAGTATTAAAGCCTGATCCAGCTACTTCAGAGGCCTGGCCTAGATTTTGGTGATCAGTGTATCAGAGCCATACTAAAGGGATTAAGATGCTGCCAGTGCTTACTGAAGATATGGTTTGCCTAAAAGCACAGTCCAGTGTTGCAGCGTCGACACATCCAGGGCACGTGATATAACGGGGCACGTTCCGCGGTGCAGCTCACGCGCCACCCTGATGGGTTACAGTGGCTCCAGTAGCCTTCCCTTTATTTATGCTTTCATAATCCAAATGCTTAGCAGTGTAAATATTTCCTCTGTGTGGCTATACACAGAGAGATGTATTTACTTATATAATGTGGGAGGTAATGTCATGGAGAAGCGTCAAGTTTTTGCCAGTATCTCTCTGAGATGAGCGGGTTACCTGCTGCAGCGACAGGGATGTGTTAGACTGGCTGCCACAGCCCCATCCCTGCCACCCCAGGGCTCTCCAGGGGACAGAGCCTTTCTTAAAAAGTAGAATTACACTTTATAGTGCTTCAGCAGCTTGTGCAAAAAAATAAAGGAAGAAAATGTTAGACCCTTTTCCCACTGCTGGTACAGAAACATTCTGGGTTTTTCTCTTCTCTTCCATCCACTTGTATCCCTTCATTTTACTTCTCTGCCTTCCCTCTGTCAGGAGAAACTTCCCTTTATTTCACAGGTGTGGGAAGCAGGACTGGGGAAATGATACAGGGAGAGATTTGGCTTTTTTTTTCTTTTCTTTCACCAGGTGACAGGAGATACAGGATGACCTACAAGAGAGGGGTGCTCTGACTGTCTGTGGAGTATTGCTGACATGTGAACAAAATGACTGAAGACTAGCCAGAAAACTCCTGATCTATTTTTTGTGGTGAGTCCTTTCTCTGTGTGTTGTAAATCCGCTGTTGCACTAGAAAGCCTGGAGACCCAGTACAAGCAGACAACATGCTAGACTTTATGTACAAAAAAAAAGGTATTGCTTTTTCCCTATGTGGTTTGCCACTTATTTCAGACCTACCAAAGTGGTGTTGTCGTGTTTGATATGACAGTCCTGTTACCATGCATTATATGGTGTGTATATATATCCAGACAGTTTTGCACTCATCACCAACATGCATTACTTCTGCTTAAGAACACTGGGGAGAGAAAAAAAAAAAGTATTATCACTTCCATTTTTTGGTAAGGGTCTGTGTTGCAGCTATGACATACAGACAAGAAAAATTTATTGAAGCCAGATCTCAGTGTCTGGCTTAAGAATACTTCCTTTCTCACTAAATGACATCATCATGAACAAATGATATTAAATGGTATAAAATAATCACCCTTGCATAATACCTTTACCTTTCATCTTGGATTTCAAAGCACTTTACAGTCATTAATCTCTACCTCTTAACCCAGTAATCACATGAGTAAAGTCTTCCTCACACAGAAGAAACATTTCTAAATACTTTTACATCCTGTTGAAGATGAGGGGAGAAGCCAAGTTTACCCAGACAGGAACTGGGATTAAAATACAGTACATCTGCTCTCCTTAAGCATCTTTCTTCCTTTCAAATGCATCTACAGATCCAAAAGTCCCAATAAATATTGACATGTAGGTGGTTTTGGTGCATTTCTGAAACCTGATGCTGCTTGGTTTAAATTTAGGATCTCCAGCTGACACAGTTCTGTTGCTCCATAAGAAATACTTCTGTCATGTGTGTAATCACAGCTGTTTCGTTTGTTTGTTTCACAAATGGCTTTCTTCACAAGCTGGATTTTTTTTCAATATGCATTACCAGTTCTAGCATATTGGTCAGCAGTGTTTGGGACAAGAATAATACTTAACCAGATAAACAGTCTTGTCCTATGTGAACAACCAGTGACTTCTAATCTATCCAATCACTCTGTATTGAGAAAGTATAGAGACAAAATCAATGTACAAGAACACAACTCAGAAAAAGCTTTTAAAATATTAACTGCAAGTTAGAAGATTTAAACTCTTCATTAAAGACAAAATACTGCTGTGACTTTGAAAAGTCAGACATGATTTCTCATGCTTTGTGTTCTGATTTTGCCCTGATTGTCAATGTCATACTTGTTTGTTCTAGGGTGAATGGGCTTAGGGCCAGTGTAAACCTGGACTTACTGTCTAAGAGCCAAGGATGTCAACCCTGTGAAGGAAATTTTTATTTCTGGTTGATGTAACTCTGCCACAGAAATCCTTAGTATGGGGGTTTGGTCCCTTGCATAGCTACTATGTATGAGCCTTTCATTATCTGTTTCTGCAAAGTCTTGACCATCATTGTGGGGTTTTTCTCATGATTAAAAACTGCCTCTTTGATATTATTTATCTTTAGAAGGACTAGGCTTGGCAACAATTCAATACCAGAAGACAACTTGGCACTAAGGCCTTCTAAATATAACCACTTACTGAATTTACTGGTTTTATTTTCTTCTTTATATGGCATTATTTTTCAGCTACTGTATTCTTTCAGATTCAAGCTGTTGTGCTATTTTTTGATCTTCCAATTTGATAACAGTATTTCAAGCAATTGGAAGTTTTCTTTTCACTATTTGTAGAAGAGTGCCAGGCTTTGACCCTGCCACCACCCGAGATGTTTTGAAACTTGCCCACACCTTTATTTACTGCAGACTGGATTACTGTGAGTCCTGCCAAACTTCCTGCTCAGCCACTGCTGTATAAAGGTTTTATTAGAGTCAATATATGGAGAGCAGAACTTCATAATCTTTTAAAACTTTCAAGTCACTTTATTCTATTACTGATTGTTTGCTGTGTGATGACCTATGTCCCTCTTGATTCCCATTTTTAATTTGTCTTGTATACAAAAATATATTTGCAGCTTCAATAGTAGTCCAACAATTAATGGATGTAGCTGAGATAGTTAAAGAATTATTTTTTTTTAATCGTAGGATAAAATGGACTGAAAACAGATAATAAACCAGAATTTAAACTGAGAAAAGGCATGGATCATAAACTTCAGAATAGTTACTTTAAGACTGTTAGAGGCAAAATCAGACAAAATCCAAGAGGGTTTGCAATAAGAAAACAAATAATTGATGGTAACATAAACAATAATAATTGGCATAGTTTTATGGGTGATAGAGCTTGACAATGGACATGTAATGTGTATTTGTAGGTGTGGCTTAGAAACATACCAGTGCCAATTGAATATGTGATTCAATTCTCCTAAAACAATTAGACATTATGATTTAAAAAAAAGAGAGAAATGCAATGTTAAATACCTTGTTAATTGTTAGCAAAGGAAAGGTGGCAGTCAGTCCCATAATCAAGCAGAAGAAACACCCTAAATTTGGAAGTAGAAACTAGATACATTCAAGCCACAAATAACCTGCAGTAGCAGGGTTGTTTTTTATTCTTGAGGCAAGCTAGTTCTTGGTGCAATCTTCTTTGATATGCAGAAGCTTCTTTAATACTTGAGCCTTTTTAATAAAGACTAAAATACTTTTAAAAGGGCTACTATAATGCAAACAAAAAGTATATGGTTAGATAGGAAGTCAAGTTAAATTACATAAAGTTCCTCAGCTATAGATCTATGTGTATATCTTTGAGTCCAATTTTCCTTCTGATTATCTGCTATCAAGGGTATATTCAACATGTATTGAACTGGTAGAAGACAAGCCTCCATTCCTGTTATTTTCTATTTTTGCATATGCATGAAACAACTCACAAAGAAGTTTGTCAGAAGCAGTGAAGTAGGGAATAGTGTTAAATGAAGTCAATACTTGAGTGTTTTAAGGTTCACTTTCAGTAAAAAGCATGACTTTAGATGATCCATTTACTCTGCATGACAACAGCATTACTGTTGGATGAGGTGCTGCATCTGGGGCTGTAGTAACCCCCCACCAACAGGACATAGCTGAATTTAGAAACCACTTAACCCTTGCTATCTGCAACCTTAACTTTTTGTCATATGTGGCCACTTCCTGAAAGAACATTGAAGAAAATAAAATTATAGTTTGTTGTAAGGAAATAAGTTATTTTCTTATCATCCAGATGCAGATCCTGAACCACTGAAATCAGTTGATGTTGGATGAAACTACATGGGGTTTAGTTAGTCCTGTGAACATTTTTTGTGTGCAAAAGTGTGGCCACATTGCACCCCTTCAGGTTAGGGGACAGAGTTCCCTCTGAGGCTAGTGAGGCTCTTTCAGGGAAGAAGCTTTAATCTGACTAGTCACTTTGGGAAGTCTTTTTCTTCTGAGCAACCAACAGTCAATAGTTTCCCAATTTACTACCTGAGCAAATGCCTCTCTGCCTCTGGTGTTGGTGCTTCTTTTGGAGCTATTTCTGGCATAATGGACAGGTTCTTGTTCCTTGAGCATTTCTTAACCAAGGCCAACTGATATGTTACACCTTGGCAAGGGGTTTTGTTGTTCTGACTGATGTGATATAGAACAACAGCAGTTCATTGTGTTTCTTAATTTGCCTTTTCTTGATGAGATTTGCTTTTGTGTTCTCCCCAAAAGGTACAATGAATTACCTAAGGAGGGGATGTGACAAAGCTGAACTCCAGCAGGTTTGCCCTTTGCATTCACTTCTGAACTTAACATATTGGATCAGGGAGGAAGGTGCAAAGGAGAAAGTAAGCAAGTTACCCTCCACGAAGAGAGTGAAGGACATGTTTAAGAGCAGAAGAGAAACAGGGGCCTTGGAACTAACACTGGTGCTCAAAAGTATTACTTTTTGTTCTGTACACAATTCATTTTGCTCCATCTAATCTAAAAAAATGCATTTGCCTAATGACATTTTGTTAAATAAAAGGCACACTGTTGAACTGTTTAATTATGCTTTGGCTGACTTGCACATATTCTCAAGTCCTTATTTCCTAAGAAGTTTAAAGGAGATGGAGATTTCCAATGTCTCTGTTTCATTATTTCACCTATGTTTACTTGGGAAGTTTTCTTTTTAATGCAATTTCCTCCCTCTTTCCCTCTACTTTCCTTCTTCTTTCCCCTCTGTCCTCTCTGTTGGAGAGCACAGCCATGGGCATTCAGACTTAGGCAGTTGTCTAAATCTATTTTAAAACAAAATTTTAAATCAGAACTTCTTGCAGCTATAGGGCGAGGGTCACATGTGCTTGCCCTGGGTCAGCAGGAAAGCTTGTGATGACATTGGAGACCCATCTCTTTTTCCACCCCCAGCAAATATGTTCCTAATGTAGAGCTATTAAAATGTTATTTTTCAGAAGAAGTCAAGGTCACCTTGTCCCATATAGAACCAGTTGAAAGAACTTTGGCTCAGAAAAAAAGGGAAGGTAGGCATACTTTACCTAAGAAACATAACTTTTCCTGATTAAGAGCATAGACCTAGCAAAGCTGGTCTGGATTTTGCAGCATTGACAAGCAGTTTCATTATTACCATAATAATATTACTTAGTATCAGAAGCAGAAAACCGTGGAACATGAAATGCCATGCAGGGAAGGCAGAGCTCACGGTGTTTTACAGATACTGAGATATACAAAGCTTTTGTAAGTGCTAGTTCTATGTTCACACCTGTCACTTTTCCATACTGAACCCCCAGTAATCCTCTAGTGATATATAAAGGTCGACACTTTGAACAAAACTTGGAGCAGAAATAGATGTTAACACATTGAAACCACATTTGTAGCTGAAAACATGCTAGTATTTGGATTTTTCCCCCCTGATGTTTCTATGGTAGTTATCCTTGTGTGTTTTTCTGCTTCTTTTGAGCCACTGCTGTACTGCTGGCTGTGAAAGTGAGAGAACAGCTTTTGCAGATGAAAGGCCAGCAATGATAGTGCTGGAATGTGACCTCGGCCATTTATCAGAATGACATTGTCAGTCAGATGATACGGCATCCTTATTTTTCCGACCACTTCTGGCACGAAATCAGGTCACTTCAGGATGAGGGCATATATTGCCATGCCATGCATATACCCATAAATGGCCTATTAAGACTCACAATATGAAGTTAGCCTAGTTAATGTGGAAAAGGTTTAATTTCAAAAGCCCTCTCTTGTGTGTAGATATTTAACATGTTCCTCTGTCACTTCCAACCTGTTTTAAAAATCTGCTTGAAAGAAACCAATGGGATTAGAGAAAGGCTGGTTAGTTTCTTTGGAAAAAACCTAAATAAACTGCAATAGATACGAAGGAAGGGTAATTTTCTTGCTTTGGATCATGGGTATTCTTCTGCTTAACAGACCGAGGTCTCATAAATTTTAAGTGATTATTCCTTCCTGACTTGGATTTGTGGAGTATCTACAACAGTAACAGAAAAGAAGCTGTTACCTAAAAGAGAGATTTTGAGTAAATGGTGTTACTTGGCTGTAATTTCCATAGCTTCCTTCTCCCTGTCTGCAAGTGAAAATAATGGAGGCAAGGGTTTGGTGGAGAGACTGCAAGGGTCAGGGCTGGGACATTTTCAGCCTGGCATTGGTTTGCACTGTGAGCAAGTTACTGCCTTAAGCCTCAACATCCACAGATGCAAAACAGGGTGAGACTTGGGAGTTCTCAAAATAAAAACCCTCTTGTTGTAAACACAAATGCCATTATTTCTATAGTACTACTTCAAAGATTGTACAGATCTGAGAGTTATTTGTAGATTGTGTCCCTCAGAACATTCCAAAGGGTCAGGAATATTTTGGGGGTTTCTTAAGGTGTACAGATTAGGACAAGGCTTGCAAGGAAGGGTGTATTCAATCTCATGGTTGAAATGCCAGAAATGTGGTGCTTTTATATCTGGACAAAAGGAAATACTTCTACTCCTCTTTTTTAACTGCAGAGTGTGGAAGAATCTCTGCTGTTGTTGCCACGATGAATCATGCAGATAGTGGTTATGCATGAGTTATTGTTTCAGGATGAAACTCCATGCTCAGTTTTTGATAACGCTTCTGCTCTTGAAAGGAGAAATGAGAATGCTTGCACTCTGTATTCAATTCCCTCTCTAATTGTTTTGGCAGGTGAATACTCTGGATGATGCTTATGTTTAAATATTTAAATAGCATTCAGTTTTGTGCCTAGAAAACACAACAAGATTTCTGATATTCTAGAGCTGAAAAATTAGAAATGAGTTAGCAAATAAATTGAAAATGACAATTTCAGCCAGTTACATCTTTGTGTTTCCAAGATAGTTTCTTACGCAAGCTAAAAATATCAAGTATTTTTTCATAAAAATGCCCACTTCAGACCAAACAAGAGCAGTAGGAGACTCATACATGTTACAATTTTTGGTCATAAGCCTGTTTGTTTGCTTTGGAAATATAATATTGTGGTAATTACAGAAATAGAAAGCATTTCAGAGTGAATGAATGAGAAAAATATTCTTTTTCTTGGTAAGTAAGTGCCAAAGTGCTGCCAGTGACAAGGTGAACAATTTCTAACTAGAATTCAACTATCAAAAAATAAGGCTCAGTTTAAACAGTATTTTGACTCATCAGTCAAGTTTTGAGCATGCTCATTATTTTCTCAGTAGTTTTGAATCCCATGTTTGGGAAGTGACTGGACGTATTGGCTGAGTCATTTTTTGGTGATTAAGTGGTATGTCTGAACAGGAAACATACTGCAAAAGGCTTAGGGGGGTTATAAATAGAACATGTTCTGAGGGAAAATTGTTACGCAGACAGCAAAGTCTGTTGATGCACAACTGCATAGATGTCTGCTGTACACCACCAGTATTTTAAATGAAAAATTTCTTTCTTTAAAAAAACCCCCTTTAATTACTCAATAGTCTTTCTTTACATCTTTATTTTATTTAGATGAATGCCTAGGGATAGTAGTCATTTATAAACTGCAAAATAAACTGCCTTGACAGCTGTCCTTTTGCAAGCCCAACGTTTTGATTCCAAGAACGCATTTCTTTAAACTTACCCTTGTTAAACTGACAAAATCCTGCCCTACTGTACACTTCCTGTGTGCTTTATTCTGTGATACAGTCTGTATATGTTGCATGTCACACGTTCAGAGAGAGCAGGGAATGGGACACAAGACAGGAATTCCACCATTAATGCAGCTTCTGCCACCGATAAACCAGTGAGTTACCTTAGACAAGTTTTCCCATAATTTCTCAAGGTTTTCCTACAACAGTGATTTATCTTCACTTTGTTCTTTTGGAAAAGTAAGATAACAACTGTTCCCCCAGTTCACAATGGTGAATACAAAGCATAACAGGATACTGTATAATTCCCTTGAAGTTAATGACTTTGTCCACAAAACCAGAGTTTCTTTTTTCCCCCCCTCCAATTAGCAGCAAACTCAGGATCCCTATCTGGTCATATTACAGTGTAATTTACTGACAAACAGATCACTTGACTGGAAAGAGCAGCTCTGTCATTGTTTAAAGAGGAGCTATGTTGCTAACACAGGAAGAAAAATATTGTGGACAAGTAATGGAAATAAAAATCAAACTTCCATAATTTATCGCTGGATCCAGAGCTAACCAAAGCCAGGAGGAGTCTTTCCACTGACTTCATCAAACTTTGCATATTTGTCCTCAGAAGTGCAAGTAATACAGTGCAGCCAGGCGCTGGGAGATGCTCCAACCCCTTGTTCTCAGCTGACCTTCTTTGGCCAGAGCTGCCTGGGTGAAAGTGGTACTACACTCAGTACCAAGGGCAGGCCAAATAAAAACCTGGACCAAAGAAATGCTGGAGGGAAACCCACACTAAACCAGAAAAGGCTACATATAAATAACAGTAAATGGTAGCAGTATTATGGGTTCTTTTGTCTCCAGGCAAGAGCCTACACGTTTATAAATAATGACATGCAGACATTAGTTTGGTTTAAGATGCTTATTGATGCTTTGTAGACTAATGTTTTAAGCAAAACAGAAGGCGAGAGTGGGCAAGTTTCCAAAATCTGGATATATTGTGAAATAAAAATGTGCATATAAACTTTCTCTCCATGAGCACTCACTGAAATGTATGTTTGCTAAAAATCCTAATACTGAATACTAAAAAAACACCCGTATTCTGTCACTGCCTGGAGTAAATGACAAGAGAAGTGGTCAGAGTCATGTAGGAAACCAGCCATTTAATTCAATTAATTAAAGCAGAAGGCTGCTCAAAATGCAGAACTATTTTTTTTAATACGAAAGTTTCATCTGTTAAGTTTCACAATAAACCATTCTCTGAAACAGTCTGTTAGATAGGGACTGTATTTTACTGAAATTTAACATGAATTATCCATGTATAACTAAATTTTGTTTACAGTCTGACACCAAATATTTGTCTATGTGGATGAAAGACCAGACAGTGATCTCTTGATCACCAGGAAGTAAATAAAACATTTGAACCCTGTGGAGATATTTCAAACTAAGTTTTTTAAATTTTGAAAATATCTTTAATCATTAGCTTGTACATTGCTAAACAGTGTCTCGGTGAAGGGGTGATGGCAGATGTGTATCTTGAAAGAGTGGCATAATTGCTGCTCATTAAGAAATTGCAAGGATGCAATATATAGCTAAAAGAAATACTTCACATGCAGAAAGAAGTGTTTGCAAGTCAGGAATGCTCAACAGGCAAAAGAAGACTTTTGAGCTGTGCTGAGTTTCACAGGTCAATTCCATGTATGAATTGTAAATATTGCCCCATGAAGAGCACTTGAAAGAATTGCCAGTTCTGTGAGCAACACGGAACAATCACACAGCAAGCTGGTGGACCAAGTTCCTGCTTCACAGGATTTCCCCTGGGAATGTGGCAGTTGTTAGTCTTCATTTCAGCTGTTGAAAAAATGCACTTGTGCAGGCTTTGTTTTCTCCCCAAGTGATGCTGTTACCATTCCAGGGAGTTCAAAGTGGTTTTGCTCTCAGTGTGTTCAGGCTCCTCCTCCACTAGCTGAAATCTGTCATTTCAAACTCTGGATACAGAGGAGCAGCAAGGGTGGAGCATTGCCAGCTGCCCTACTGACAAATTTGCAGATGCACGGGACCTTTCTTGTGAATTAAAGAATACTTTTTTAATGCTGGCACTGAAACTGGAAAGCTACTGGCAGATGGTGCAAGTCTGAAAAGGTCTCTCTTTAAGCTATGCTTGCTTGTTTGAAGTTGCTAACATGACATGTTTAAACACTATATGATGGAGTTCATAAAAATATTTTGCAGGTTGTCAGGAACAATATTGCTTGTGCTGTGATTCGGTGAGATTACGTGAGCTACAAAAATCCAGGGAATGGGAGGCTGTTCAACAAGCCTGGGAGCTAGTGGCAATTTGTCAGGTGGCACCTCTGCTAAGCACAAAGCCAAAGGCCAACTGGTGGCAGGAAAGGTGGTGCTGCAGAGCCTGCCATCCCTGGGGGAGGCAGCAGCTGGGACTGAACTACCTGCAACCTCCCTGACATCTCCAAAGCTTAGGGCAGGGAGGAGAACGACCATGACCTTATTCCACACATGGTCTCAACCTTGTCAAATGCTTGCTGAAAAACTTTTGCTCTGCCAGGTGGGCCGTAGTACAGGTCTTCCCTCTCATAAGCAGTGCTGAGGAGGATTGTATGATCCTGAGCCCCTCTGGATTTGGCAGAGGGGTTTTGTTAGTGCTGATGGCCCGTGTCTGCACAGCAGTGCTGAGCTCCTCTGGGAGCAAAAGTGTTAGGGAAGGCTGAGCTCTGCCCTACAGAGTTATGGAAAACTGACAGCGCTGGCAGGGGCCCAATTTAACTGGGAAAACTGTGAAGTTGACTAAGCTAGAACAACTTAATTTTATCACACAAAATTAAACAGGTAAATGGCTTTAGGCACCATTTAAGAAACCAGGGATGAAAGGGTGGAAACAGGAATAAGCTGCCTTTATTTTTTTCCTCTGATCAGATAAGAAAGAGAAATCTTCAGTGCTGCTGTAGCTGGATACAAAATTAAAAAAAAACCCTGAAGCTGCAGTGAGTAGTTAAAAAGCAATTAAACTTTGAAGAGAATATTCCCAAGCAGCATTTTGAGAACATGGTTTTGTTTTTACCCAGTGAGAAGTCTACTCTTTTGAGGATAATTTTCCTAAGTTTAAGGTAGTGATTAGAGACCTATAACCCACCACTTTATAACACCAGATTTAGGGAAAAGTTCTCTTTTGTGTCTGCATTGTGGGCAGCCTCTCAATGCCAAGAATACCTTCAGCTTTAGTAGTTGTGTTGCTGTGCTGCTCCGGAGATGATTGCTGAATTCTTGCTTTTAACAGATGTTTTGGTCTTCTATCTTTTTGCCTTTTTTTTTTTCCAGTTGAGTGAGGTCAGAAGAAAAGTTGGTTATTGCTTTAAATGAGCATAGTATTGACTCCAGTGAAATGCAGGAGGCTGAATGAAATTTTCTCTCTTACCAATAAGAATAGTAGTGAAAAATGTCAATATGCACATTTCACTGAGCATAGCCACTTATCTCCTGGACCATGACAACTAATCAGTTTTGAAGAAAGTTTACATTTGTAACACATGCTGAAATGCAAACTTACAGGTAAACCAAATTTTTATAAGTATCAACACTTCTTGCTGAAATTTCTGTGGAACTTTAGGTCCTTAGTTATTCCCCTCTATTGACAGTACCCTTTGAAAATCCATAAATGGCATTAAACATGCATACCTCTTGTTTCTTAGCAACCTTATTTTTAAAACCAAGGGGGTTTGAATACCTGTAATTCATTTATTTTATTCTGTCAAGACAGACAGTGATATATAACAGATAATACCCAGCAGTTGCTGGCTGTTTTCTATTATCTCCATAGAGCAAGTTGGAAACATTTGTGTTAGATAATTTTAAAAAAAGACTACATCTTCATCCTAACCCTTCCTTCCTGGCTAAGCATTGGAAGTGAGATCATCTCTAATACAGCATAATGCAGCACAGTAAATGATCAGTCACCAGAATCTCCCAAAGTAAACTCTGGCATTGCCAAAGAAAGTACCTCCTTCCCCGAGATTTAGCACTGAACTTCTAACATGGGTTTGCTCATGTATATGGAGTCATAGACATTAAAGAAACAATTACAATAGCACAGGCTTGCTAGAAGTGTTTAACTTAAAAATGAAGGATGAGAATCTGTGAAACTGAAAGGATGGCACTTAGAAGTGTTGTGGTTTTGCCTCTTGAGCTAGGCGAGTATGTCTGAGTGTTCAGCTGTCTGAGAAATAGTAATTTCCCTAAAATATCTCTGCCCTCAAACTTACCGTGATGGTCCTCACTGGTTCAAACTCTGTCATTCTTCCATTAACAACACTCAGGGAAGTCTTTGTGCAGTAACACCCACAAAACACAAATAACATTTAATTAAATAAAGTCTCTGCTAAGATTTAATATGCTAAGATCAAAGCATGTGGAAAGTGATCTTTGTCTCTGACAGAAGGTTTCCCACAGACAAGAAATAGTCTCAGGTTCTTGCTGACAACACATACAGAAAGGTTAATTTGTATTAAGAATGTATTTACCAAAGGCTCCCTTTATTCACTGAGAGTCACATTCTAGGAACTGTTTTCATGCTAAATACACAAGTCTTTGGAGTTTTTATTGTTTGTGTGTTTGGGTGCATTTTTATCTTTTCTGACAAAATTTCCCCAACATCTCTATCACAGATCACTGTATTTTTCTTCTGATACAATCTGAAGCACCCTCTCTGCCTGTTTTGCAGTGTGACATCCTTCAAACACCTGGCAGTTACTCACTTTTGCAGATGTTTTAGCACCCCAACAAAGCAGAATCTATTTACCAGCTGTACATGTCCTGGAATCGTTTGCCTCTGTGTTAACTTAAACTTTTGTATCACTTGAGCAGACATTGAAGTTTCACTTTTCTCTGCAAAGCCTTAATCTGAAATCAAATATGACCAAACTCAGAGTGCATTTTCAGAGAAGGTGTTAGTACAGCAGTGCAGGAAGGAAATCTTATCAGCTTTGCTGAGCTCTGTGGGTTAGTTTTACAGAGAGTCTTGTGTCAGCAGAATCCAAAGCAGCAAAGCTGCAAGCTCTAGCTGAGGAAATGAGGCCTGATCCAAAGCCTATTGGAATCCACACAAAACAACATTTAATTACTTGATCCTTTTCTCTCTGAAGTCAGTGAGATGTTGACATTTATTTAGTAGCTCTATGACTTTGATATCTCTCATGTATTTCTCAGAGTAATGATTACTACAAATCAAAGCAGAATCGAAAGCTTTTCTTTATTATTCTATTGAGCACAAACCTCCAAGTGTTAGAAGTGAAAATATAAAATATCTGTGGAATAAATTCTGATAACTCAGGATGAATAAAATTAAGACTTTTAGTGATATTCCTTAAGGAAATAATAAAAATATATCCCTATGGAAGACTAAGTCTTGTAACAGCTGACTAAAAGACTGACAACAAGGACAGGAAAGGGATAAAATGCAATTCTTTATTATAATTATTTATTCTAGCCTTCCTAATGTCCACCTTATTTGATTATCTGTCAAATCTTCTCAAAATTCAAACACACTTTGCAAAATTATATGTGCCCCAAGAGAAGTTTCAAACTTCTTAAGGTTCTGGTTATTGTTTTTCAGAACTCAGAAATATTTCCATGATTTGTAATTACATCACCAAAGCTGATGTTATCCCAGAATGAAGTAAAATGACACTGAGACAGCATTCTAGTATAAGAATAAATACGGGATTATATTTTTTTTTGCCTTACTAGAATGAGAGTTATCTGAAGAGAGTGAGACTCATTTCTTCTGCCTTCAAAGAAGGAATTTTTTTTTTGATTCATGAGCTAAAAATTTTGAAGAGGCTGGTGCTGGCTAGCAGGGTACTCTCTCTATGAATTTGCATTTAGCAAAGTGTTTGAGGATATTTATCAATTGAATGACACTGGGAACAAGAGGTTGTCCTGTGCTCAGATTTGGTGTTTTATTAGAAATTTTACATCCAGTAAAATCCTTTTCAGCTTCAGGGAGATGTAACCAGCAGACATGATCCAAAGAGTGAAATTTCCTAGATTTGTGTCAGTAACCTGCATTAGACAAGCTCTATCTCCTCTTTGTCAAAATATCAGAGAAAATACACATGGAAAAAAATAAAACTCCACACATACATGCCCCAAACCCAAACAACAGAAGACTTGCACTGAGGAAAGAAGGACTAATGGTACCATCCTGGGGTTGTGTTACTGGCCAGGTGTGCTGTGGAATGGTCTGTTGGAGCTTGCCCTCTTAAAGGGTAGAGGAAGAACAGGGCAAATACAAATCCTGGAAGTTCTGTGCCAGTGTGGGAGAGCCCCACTACTGTTTCTGCAGCAGAAGCAGTAAGTGTGTGAGAAACTGCTAATATGAGGAAGGTAGGGTGATGAAGGACCCATACTCAAACTTCCCTAACAAATCAACTAGTAGTCTTTGGTGGAGAGAAGGCAAGAAAATTAGCTATGTGTGCCTTACAGGTACTCCTGGCTTTTTTTGGTGAATCAAAGGTATTTTAAACTGTTCCTCAATGGATGTGTATAAATCTGCTAAAGTGTTTGGAAACTTGAAGAGAAATGTTGTTTAGAAGTTGTCTCACACTAGAATAGTTCCTTTATATGCTAAGGGTATTATCTGACACATCCAGGATTGGGTAGGAAGGGCTATTTCCTGCACACGTGGTAAGAAAATACAGCTATTCCAGGCTCCAGGAAAATTATATGCTCCCACATAAAGAATCCAGCTTCCTTTCCTTAGATCTATTTTCTTTTCCTCACTCTATAATGCAAAATTCCTTTAAAAGAACCACTCTAATGGCTTTATATGTTCATGTAAAACAAAAAGCGTTCGTGAAGGAAGAGAATACAAAAATTTGTATTTCAGCTACTGGTTCTCACCAGAAATGATACCAAGATCCCCATAATGGCCTTTCTCATGATGTAGCAGAATGTCAAGGTTTCATCCTCATAAGAGGTTTCCTCCATCATAACCCTCATAGATTACAAACTGACATGATGTATACATGAATACCCAAAGTCATAAGGGAGTGGTGGAGGAGTGAGCTCAGCGGGGTCTCCTGAGAGCCAGGCCATCTCTTTTGTATGAAAAATTCAGTTAACTTTGAAGAATACCACAAGAAGGGCTTTTATTGTGTTGGATATGTAGATAGGATTACATTTACAAGAATTTAAATACATAGGCTTGCACATGTCAGGGAAGGGAGTGCTGCACATAATCAGCCACAGCGAGGGATGAACAGCCTACAGCAGAGTTGGCAGGCATGGGTTTATACTAGTTGATAAGGCTGGGTTGTTTTTTGTAAGGACTATTCTTATATACCTTTTTCCTATCTTTCAGTGGGGGAGAACAGGCTATGATTGAACACAAAAAAATTACAAGGCAGCTGCACTGTTAAAAAAATGGGTTGGGAACTTGGTCTCACTGGAAGGGAAGGCTGTGCAGCACCCGGGGAAGGAGCTGTTTCCCTTTATGGATGCATGTCCCAGGCTTCACAGAAGGGAGGGTGGGCTAGGATAGCCAACAAAGCCCTGTGTAATGCCAGATTGATGGTTCCTGATTAGTGTTTGTTAATCTAATCTGTATTGAAGTGTGTTCTCCTGAGCCCAGAGTGATTAGATTAGACTGTATCTTAGTTATGTTTTCCTTTGGAGACAAGTAGGTGTGACTGTGAATAAAAAATTTCTTAATTCTGGTTAAGTAACATCTAATGAAACATAATTTTTAAAGATAGTTATGATAATAGTTACAAGCAGTGAGTGTGAATTATACATTCATCTTTTGGCCATTTTCAAGGATCAAATAGTTAAGGATAATGAGTAAAATACTAATTATAGTTATTAAATAGCAAGATCCTTGGTGGTCTTCATGCAGCCCCATACGTGTTTCCCAAGTGATGCATTAAATTTATGGGAAGAGTTGGCAGGAGAGAGTTATCTTTTTATGGGCTTATTTTTCCTGGAAGGAAGGACAACTATGAAGGTGAAGAGACACATGGGAGGCCAGTGGCCTAAGCATCGTTCCTAACCAATAAGGAACATCTATCATAAAGAAGGAAGTTTTGGAATATTTCCCAAGTAGGGGTTAAATTCTTTCTGACTTTGTATTTTCAGGGTTCTCTGGCTCTCAAGTGGTGGACTGAAACTAGGAAGACTTTGTACAAATCATATAGATATTATTTCTTTCATACACACATTCCCTTTGCTAAGTACAGATCACTTTTCCTGGAAGTTTGCCATGAGCATTTTCTCATTCCTTGTTCTTGCCTTCCCCAAGGCTGCTTAAGAAGATAGTCTTTTAGATAATAGGGAAATGGTATGCACCATTATTTCTATATTCTTGCTTTTATCACTTTGAGGGGAAAGTACACTTAATCTCCTGAAGTTAAATAAGCAGACAAACATCCTGCAATTCTAAGTTAATGATTGAGTAAAACTTGGGTTCAGCCAAGCCTGATGCAAAAAGCTAGAAGACAAATTTCAACTCAAATGAAAGGTATTTTCTACAACAAAATTCCTGCCTTAAGATCAACAACTTCGAGACTTGGTGAAACACTTGGGTCATTAGAGATTATGTTACATTCAGCTGTGCATGGATAAAAAGGGCCACATTCACTCTTGTTTTCTCTCCATGTTATCTAAAGCCACTTCAAATTTGGCTCATAGGAGACAAGTGTGAAAAAGGTCAGATAGCTCAGGTCACGGCAGACCAGGGTCCGGCTCCCTTGCTCTGCCACAACCTTCTTCAGTCATTTAAGTGTCGTGTCTTTGTGGGACATCTCAAAATATTTATGCCTATTTCAGGTTACCTACAAGGAAGGCCTGATGGGGCCCTTATCAAGCTTTTAGGCAAGTAGGTATGAGCTTTAGCTCGTTTATTCTCCCTGTTGCAGCACTTCAAGTGATTCTTTGTTCCATTTTCATAAAACTTCATTTCTTGCAGTCAGCAAGATGTTACTGCTGATCGAAGCCAGGGAGCCGTAGTTTCAGAGCTGTCACTCAGTCACATTAGCTGTCGATCTTCAACTTTCTTTCCAGTCGTTCCCTTTCTGGTTGCTGACCTTAATCTTCTTGAACCTCCCGAACACATCACAGCCTTTGAGCTTTCGCAAAAACAGAACCTAAACACGCAAGAGAAACCCTTCTGAGTTCCCCATTCAAAGAGAACTCAAGAGAAACCGCCCCGAGTTCCCCATCGCGCTCCGCCGGTTCCGCTGTCCCCCACCGCTTCCTCCGTGACAGGTGGCAGTTCCTCCGCCCCGCTCGGGGCCGGACCCTGCGGCCGAGGCTGCGGGACTCGGAGAAGCCCCGAACTAGTGCCCAACAGGGGCTGCGGGGCACATGCACCTTGCGCCGCGTTCAGATCACCCAGGGCGGTCACACGGCACTGGGGCAGGCAGGCAGCCCGCCCGCCCCGGCCCGGCCCGCCCCGGCCGCCGGCCCCGCCCCGAGCCGCGCCGAGCCGAGCTGAACCGAGCCCCGGCGGCGGCAGCAGAAGCATGTGGAGCAGAGCCGTCGCCGCTGGTAGGTCNAGGGCTGGGCGACCGGTGCCTGGCAGGCTGAGCCGTGCCGAGCCATGCCGGCTCTGTGCCGGGCGCGGAGGGCTGGGCGGCCGGTGGCCGGCAGGCTGAGCCGAACTGTGCCGAGCCGTACCGGCTCTGTGCCGGGCGCGGAGGGCTGGGCTGCCGGTGCCCGGCAGGCTGAGCTGGACCGTGCCTGGTGGTTCCGGCTCTGTGCCGGGCGCGGAGGGCTGAGCGGCCGGTGCCCAGCGGGCTGAGCCATGTCGAGTCGTGCCGAGCCGGACTGAGCCGTGCCGGGCTGTACTCGCGGGTCCGGGCGCTGCCCCCGCGGGCTGTACCTGCGCCCCGCGCGTCCGCGGCACCGCCGGGTGACGCCGCGCTGGCTCGGACCTGGCGACGCAGGAATACTCAAAAATAATCTTTTCGCCCCGCGAGCACCCGGCGATTAAGGCAGCCAGGCTCTTTCCAAATGTGTTACAACACTGAAGTGGCCTATTAGTTTGGACGCGTCTTAATGAGTGTGTTGATCAGCGTAACATCCTTCCTTGCTCACCTTTTCGGCTAATTGAATATGGTATCTGCTGGGTTTCTCTTTGTGCTTTGAAGTGTTTGTTAACTTATGATAGTGATTGTCTTGTCATGTTCGCTCTGTTTTTATTGTGCAAATTCAGCATGTGACTTGAATTCGGATAGCTGGCCGTGGTTGGCTCGTCGACCGATGTTGTAGATTTATTTGCCCCCAGGCTTATAGGGTTGAACCAGTATCAAAAAGGCTTAAATTCTCTCTCAAGCTTATCGGAAAAGATTTGGAGGTCTCTGTCGACTTTAAAACATTGTTTACAATTGGCAACCTTGCTGGTATCTTTAGCCAAAATGAGATGTGAGCACGGAAACCGAACTGCATTCTTGTATCTAAAGATGGTCCCTTGCAGGGTTGAAACGGAGGCATGTTGGCATGGCCAGGAAACTTCACTGGAGCGTGGACTTACTTCTTCTTCTTTTTTTTTTTTTCCCCTCCCTCGAGACTCTAAATCTTGTAATAAGGTTGAGCAGCACAGTTCCCTGCTGCCAGTGCCAGCTGGGGTGTAGCTGCCCCCTCTCTGACTCTGCTGTTGGTTTTGAGGAAGTTCTTAATCTCTCTCTGTGACTCAGTATCCTAATCTTTAAAATGGCTTAATAAGACTTGTCACGCTTGCCTCCCAGGGACATTAACATCTAATTGATGTTCATGAAGTGCCTTGATCTGGGAGAAAAGAGGGCATCTTGCTTCCCTCATTTCCCCACTCAGTGCTGGGTGCTAATTATGTTACATGGGTGGAAAACAGATTATCCAACAACCAGACTGGAATTTATGTCTGTTATCATTGACACAAGAACTCTCAATGAGTGTGTGTCCACTTACGCTTAGTTTGAGGTGTCTGGGTGTTTCTCTAAATGCAGTGAGGTTTTTCCTTTTTGGAGGATGCGTCTCGGAAATGTGCTTCTAAAGGACTGTACTGAAGCATCAGCAAACTTTTGCTCCTAACTGTAGAGGTATTACAGTTTTTCTCTGTGTATTATGAGGTCGGTAAAGCTGTTAAAAATTTAACTCACTTAACACTCAACACATCCTTGATCTTAGTGTTACTTTGACTGGATCTTGTGTTCGGTCTCGGTTTTTGTTATGTTTCATTTCTTTAGAAAATGGAAAAAACATACATTTTTACAGTTTTCGGCTTGAAATACAAGCTGTCTTTAAAATACAAGTTTTATCTTTGTAACCATTTTACTTGCTGCCCGAAAGCAATAATTAGCCACTTTGCTCCTCTGACTTGAATCTCACCCCACCCACTCCTTATCACTGCTGCCTCCCCTTCGGCAGATAGCAGAGCCCGCAGTGGCAATAGCATAGCGCTGGGATGTTGGGGTCACTAACAGCATACACCTGAAGGCACCAGTATTCCATAAATCAGCTGATGTGAGTGGACACACCTCCTTACAGCACAGGCATAATGGTCTTTTTCACTTAAAACTTTCGGATGAGAAATTCTCGGTCTGTTTTCATCTTGGTTTCTCTGTACTGAAAGGCTGTGTGCTGGGAGGCTGCTTTATGACAGGGCTGACTAGTGACCTACCAGCACATTTGACTCATTTATTTCATTCAGTTCTCCTTTTCAGCACTGTTGCTGCAATATATATCCTTCCCCCTGTTAAACAGACTTGTCAAGTTGATACCTGACAAATAAAGCTTTTAAAATTAAGAATAACATTTGTTACTCTTAGTAGTACTAGAAAAAGGTATTGGAGATGTATGTTATGGTGAAGAAATGAAGTTGTGAAAGGAAACTAAAGCATGCTGCATTCGAATTCCTCTTGCCATGTGGTCTGCAACAAGTGATGTGACTTTTCCTGCCCTGTCTGTAAAATTAGCTGAATTCTTAACTAGGGTAAAGAAAATTATACGGAAATGAGAAGCCGTGTCTGTTTCAAACTCTGCATTTATTGTTTGTTTGTTTGTTCTTAATTGTCTTAATGTTTCTCTAAGGTTGTATAGCAGTACCGTATCCCTGATATCAGGGTGGTGGCTGTGCTGCTGTTTGTGAGGGGTTCAGATATCCTTCACTTTTGTTTAGAATGTAGAAGTAAGAATGATCTGATAAGTGTTCATCTGTACTAAGATATGATGAAGCAAAGTTTTCTTCTCGGGTGTCCATGTCCCATGCCTTGTGGAGATGAGAGAACCTATGTTTTGGCTAGAGATGTTCTTTAAGTGTAAGAAAGCATAAAATGCGAGGGGATTGCTCTCTGGTTTCTCCTTGAGTATGCTTTAAGTCTTTCACCTCTTCTAGCACATACCTTGTATCTGCTTCAGCTGTCTCACTGCTCTGGTATTTTATAATTAGTGCCTTGAAAACTCAAGGGAAAACCTTCAAATGCGATGTTTCCCATTGGGACTCTTCCATGTGCCCGCAACATTTGTTGTGAGTCCTTGGTAACTTGTATCTGTTCCTCAGGAGTCCTTCATCTCAGCTGGATTCCTCTGGTGTCAGCAGAAAGGCTCTCTTGGCTAGTGAAAAGGCTTTGCTTCTTAAGGGCATGGTGAGTTTTGATTCCCTTAAAGTGAAGACAATTTCAATCACCTGAAATTGCCTCCCAACATGCCTTTTGTTTTCTCAGCTTGCTCTGGTGTTGGATCCAGAGCCAATGAGCTCTGAAAGGCTGAGAAGTTGCTTTGTGTTTCTGTCCCAGCAGCCTCACTTGCATGTATCTGTATAATAGATGTGTGCCTGTAACCTATGCATTTGACATACGCATTTTGTGTGGGGGCAAATTGTTTCTTGGATGCACCTTTTCTTTTCAAGCCTTTTCTGTGTGAGAAGTTTGTGAATTTGAAAAATGCAGCCTCTGCTCTGTGTCTGACAGTGCAGGGATGACACACTGTTCGCTTTGCTCATCACTGGGGCCAGGTTTAGAGGTGTTTATACTGCAAATTGACTTTCAGAAGTGCTATTAGTAGTTTGGGGTATTCCACCACAGTACCTTAGACTGTTTCCCAAAACTATAGATACTCCAAATGAAGGCTTTTGAAGGCCACTGATTCAGTGACCATGCAGAGATGTAGTTAATATTGTATTGTGACACATTCTGGAAATTGCTGCGTTTATTTTTGACATGGAGAAGATGACTAACTCTTTCATCTATGCATAGCTGCATTTACAAGCAAGTAAAAACTTCCCCAAAATGATCTTTAGACATTTAGTTCCATGAAAGGAAAAAAATTCAGACTTGTGCTTAAATCTGAGCTGCATGTGCTGCCCTCTTCCTGCTCTGAGCTTATAACCCTGTGCTCAGGGAGGGTTATTTTTTTTTTTGGTTTTGTTATCTCCACCAATGTTTTGTGGGCACTGTACTGTATGGGGAGTGGGGCAAGAGAAACCCCATTGTGTTGGGAAAGGTGGACCCTACCACAACACAAATTATAAGGCACTGCTGCCCTGGCTTCCATTAGTTCAAATTCTGATTGTTCTCATTTCAGTGTCCCAGTAACTGAGGTAACTAGGAGGAAATTTGGGTTCATTTTTTCTTTCTTTTAGCCTCCTAGAGCTGTGATGGTAAGACCTGGTGGGGCAGGTGGTTTGTTGACTTGTGTGATGGGAATATGTAAGTTAGATTTAAACTTTTGTTCTCGGCACTGACATCTCATCTGCCGTGGTCTGGAGAAATAATGCCAGCAGTTTCTCCACTTGCTGCATTCAGCCAAGGGGATATTACCAATTTGGTTTTTAATATGACTGCGCCTGGCATTTTAAGTGTGTGTTGTGGAGTTTTGGCTTCCTAAAAAGCAGTTTCTATGGATCCGTTAGTCCCCAATAAATCCTTCTCAGACCTTTTAAGCTTGCAGCTTATTGCCTGTTTAGACTGCAGTAATGCCCAAAGGGGTGTTACAGTTCATCCTTCTGTATTACTGCCATAGCCAAGCATCAAAATAGAATTTCCAAAGCCATGTGAAATTTTTGTTGGGAATGTGCAGGGATGTTTTGTAATGAGCTTTAAATAGTCTTATGGTAATTCAATAAAGCTTACATCAGCCTTCCAGTATCTAAAGGGGCCTACAAGAGAGCTGGAAAGAGATCTTTTACAATGATAGGTAGTGGTAGGACAAGGGATAATGGCTTTAAACTGAAAGAGGACAGGGTTAGATTAGATGTCAGGAGTACATTCTTTACTGTGAGGGTGATGAGAAACTGGAACAGACCATTCTGAGATTTTATTTATTTTCTTTTTTTTACTATAGTGTTACTTGTAGAAGACTGAGAACATTAAAATATTTGGTTCAGATAACTTATTTTTCATTTTTATACCTGAATAGGCAATTCCAATAGTCAATTGTAAAGCTTTTGTATCTTTCAAGACGTTTTTTTCCTAGTTTTACTATATGCAAATCATGTATGATGGAGTCAAGCAAAAAAAAGTTAAGAATTTTGCCAACTGCAAAGTAGAAGGTGGAGCAGGAGCACAAGACGAATTTTCCCCTCTCTTTGAGAAGACTTGTGTTTGGCAGATAGTGGAATTCTTTTTCACATGTAATCGGATAAGAGTGTATTGCAAAGACCATAATCTGTGTTATTGGCTGAGGTGAGCCCCATCTGTTAGTGGTGTTAGGGATGTGCAATAGCCTTGCCCTCTAAACTTGTGCATGCAGGGAGCAGCACAGAAGGATTTAGAGGAGCAAATGCAGGCTCTGCTACAAGTTACCAGAAGCAAAGGGAGGAATTCATAATGCAATACAATGTTCTCTGCTGGCACCCTTGCCAACTGAAGAAAGCTCTGGTTAAACTTGAACTTTACAAGATATTGGGTAGCTTTTGGTCTCTACCTATTAATTAATTAGGCTTCCTTTTGTACAGGTTCATCTATTGTATGTGCTTGTTATTAGGCTGTTTATCATGAATTATCTTTTTCCTGTGTCACCTTGCACTGATCTGGGGAATAATTTTAAGCAGTAATCTGAGCTGCTCAGGAGAAAAATCAGGGCTTGTGTTGCAGGAGGTACTTAGGCTTGACTACTTGGCTTCTTGGTAGTAAATATGTAGTCAGTGCTATTTTTTTTTTAAATCACCTCCTTGTCATCATTTCACCTCAGCTGTGGATCAGACACGGTTTGTGCTTGTACACTTGAATTGCCGTTGGTTTTCTCCTTTCAGGGGCAGTAAAGAAGTGAACATCCTGATGCAAGTACTTACTTTTCTAGGTCTGATTTCCATCCTAGGTGGACTGAAGGAACTGCTGATGGAATGTGGTATTTGGGCTTGGATAATTTACTTGAATGAGTTCTCTTTCAGATCTGATCTCCCAGCCTTCTGCTCAGTATTTGGTTTTCCCCTTTCACAGTGCTACAAATTCCAAGGGTTGCCACCTATGCAGCCAACTGTTTCTGTCAGTTCAGAAAATTGTTTCAGTAATTACCTGGCTGTAGGGGCAGAATAATATTGAAATCTGGAGCCATTTTTCAGTTTTAAGAGTTTTGCTTCAGAGGACGAATGTAGGTTCCTCTCATTTCTATCTATGGAGTTTTAGAAGTAACAGCTGACACTCCTCTGTACAGTATTTGTGTTCAGAACGTTAATGTGGTTGAGTGGATGTCAGAAACGTGTGTGTGTTTAGGGTTTGGAAACATGCTCCATAAATATGAACTATTGGTGCATTCAAAACGAAATTCAGTGGATGTAACCAAATACCTCTTGCTGTACTTACTCTCTGAAACATGGCCCTTGCACAAGCTCAACATTAGGTGTCCTAGAAGATGCATCAGGTAGAATAAGGCTCATGTAAAGAGCTAAATACATCCCAGTGAACCTGTTTAGACAAAAGAAAGCATCTTTCTGTTGTTCTGATGGGGGATGTATGTGAGATGGAAGAAGGATTAGGGTGGTTGCCTTTATTTCCTAGAAATGAGTAACATACATTTTTCAGTGCATAAAATGGATATTACTCAGTTTGTGACCTGCTTCCTAGTAAAAGTGCCTTGAATCAGGCATGGGTTTAAATCTGTTACCTGCGTTCCTGACGCACAGTGTTGTGTGATGCTGTCTTGTCACAGAGGCTGCCATGTGCCAGTGTATAAATAACTCCGTGTGTCAAAGGTAATTTGAGACAAGGTACCAAATATTTCATGAAGTTCTGGGTCTTGTCCTGGGTACCTGGTGTATATTTGGGAGTAGGTATCAGGGCTGAAACCATAGCACAGGGGCAATGGGTAATGTAATACTCCCCAGCACATGCTGCAGAGCTGCTCTGTACGGTACAGGATGACGAAACCAGTGAGTGCTACAGGTCAGCCTCATCTTATTTGTAGCTTTGATGCTTAGATAAGCACATAGGAAAACAGGTTCATGTGCACTAGGCCAGCCCACTTTGTGCACGTTGGGAGGGGAGGGGGGTGGAATTGCCTTTAGCATCCTCTGCGGAGTAATTTTGATGACTGTTTCACATCTCAATTTTCAAGATAAAGATAGAATAGCCTGCGGAGGGGAATGGCTTTATTCCTCCGGGAGCACAGTTTCTGTCCTCGAGGTGGACTCAGCAGGATTCTGACCTCGGGCATTCAGCATGTTTTTGGCTTCAGAGCAGAGTTCAGGCAGCCCTCTGAGGGAGATGATGGCTTGGGGAGATGCAAAGCAGCAGGTGCTGGCACAGGCAGGAGGAGCTGTGCCATGAACCGGGAGCAGGGCAAAGGTGGGTGCTGACCCCTTGCTCAGAGAGGAGACTTTCCGTGTTTCCTTCTGATCTGGGAATGAAAAGTCACAATGGGGTGTTTACCTCTCTGTATTTATGTGGAAAAGGAGATCTACAAGGTCTTTATGTTACCTACACAAAAATGCAAAGGACAGGGTTATTTTCTTTCTCTCCATTTTCTTCTTGACTGAGGAAAGACTTGTGACTGCTTGCTGAATGCATGCACATAGAGGCCTTAGCAGTATTTCTAATGCTATTTCATGAAAAATGCAGAAGCTTGATAATATCTTATGGCCTTATTTATGCATGCATTTAACTATATACCACCAGATCTGTCTCTAGCTACTTTCTTAGCTACTACCAGACTTAATAAATGGTGTAGAAAGTGTCTAGAAGCATCTTCAAGCTCAGTTATAGGGTCTCCCAATTATTTTCTGTTTATCAGGCATTAATAGATACCAAAAGGAATTACACTGCTCCTTCAGAGCAAGGTGAGATATTTTTTGTGTGTTGTTAACACTTTCCTCTTACAAACAAAAGTAAGTCCAAGGCTCAACGTGACGTTCAGTAAAATACATGAGTGACTTACCATTGTGTTTGGCAGTTTCTTGACTCAGCTCTTTCTAATGGAGCACTTGTGTGCATTCTTCAGATGGTCAGGTAAAGCAGGTAGTTCTGCAAAACAATGTCAATGTGAAACTCCTGCCCTTTGAGGTAAACCTTTGTGGATTCTGACCCAGAACTTAATAGGATAGATGTTTGTAAGGCAATTTGGCTCATTTGAAATGTCAAGCTGATGTAACTACTAACACTGACTTCTGGAATATAGCTGTATAATTATTTAAGTATCTCTCTTATTTCACTGATTTCTAAGGTAAATCCAGTATTTGCCTATATAATGTAGCAGATCTGCATTTGCACACAAGATTTCATTTGGAGGTAAATATTGATGCAGATATATCACATTTTTGTACTCTAATGTTTCTAGTGCACAGAGTCTGTGAACCACTGGTTTTCAATTGTATTTGCTCTACTGAAGTAGCACACAGACAAGCAAAGGACGGCCTAATCAACTGTCATCCAGCCAATATGCCAACCCACATGCCAAATTTATTGTAAATGTGTGCAAGAGAGAGAATTACTGTACTTCTACAAAGTAGAAAACAAACTTACTTCATCACTTTGTCCAACTTTCCCCTTCAGGGTATCAAGAGATGTTGTAAAGGTTGTGGTCAGTGCTTCAGGTCAGTTCATGGAAGCCTTTGTTATTTTAATGACTGTTCCTCTAATGAGAAAAATACACCTTTGTTGTGCTAAAAAGCAGCTCATCTCTTGAAATAATTTTTTTTTTAATTTTGGAGGAGCAAGTGAAGTCAAACAGCATTTTCTTTCTTTGACTGAGGATTCCATTATGATTTTAATGATCATTCTGCTTTCTTGGGGGAAACCATATAGAAGAGATAGAGCTTTTCTTTTTTTTTTTTTTCTCCATGTCTGAGGAATTTCAAGTGAAAACTAAGATGATTCTGGACCTCCACTAGAAACTAGTATTGACAATATAAAATTTACCTCTCACAATTACAATGTAGTAAAAATGTAACATTACATTAATTATTTGTCTGACAGACCTATATTCACATGAAGAGTCTTTGTCTAGTGTATCTGCACTCCCCTTTCTGTTTTTTGAAGTAGGATCCAAATTTCTGATATTTCTTACCTGATACATTTTAATCTTAATGCCCTGTGTGAACGGTTATTTTGCATCTTGTGATGTGTTGGGGTTTTTTTCTTGTTAAGTCTTCTCAGACTTGGTTTGCAGTGCTCTGCCTTTCCTATACTCAGCGATTGGTGGGTGGGGGGAGATAAGAAGAAACTGCCTGCATTTTCAGATGGGTGGCTGAGTATTGATGTACCCAAGTACGTGCTTAGTCATGTGCTGCCATGGTGGTGAGTTTCGCTTGGCACACCCCAGCAGGTGCAGTCCCTCCCCTGTTTTCAGCAGAAACATCTTCTCCGTGGTGCAATTGTAGATGACTGGATTTGTTTTACAGCAGTGACAGTGTAATGATAACCTTGCCAATGCTCAGGGGAGATGGAAACGGCTGAACTTTTTGCTTGTGTAGCATGTTTAAAGATTTCACTCAAGATACTGTGACTTGAAGGTTTGAGTCAGTGTCACTTACAAAACTGTCATGAACTTCTGTTGGGAAGTGGCAGTGAGACTTGGGCCAAAGGTTCTTCTTCCACCAAAATGTATTTTAGTTGCTTATTCAATTTTATTGCCCGTACTTGTTTTTTCTCTTCTCTAAGCCTGTATCCTTCATTATGTTCCCATTGCTTTTGATTAAAATACCAGCAGTAAAATTGTCAACTTTAAGCTGAGATGCACTGGTGTGTGCAACCTCACAGGGATTAGAAAAACAGGGTGTAGGCAAGAAAGTGGAGAAATCCATCTGGAAAATCCTGTGGTAATTGTGTTGCTACCTGTTGCTAATAACCTGGCTATCCTGTCTGGGAATACAAGGACATTGGATTTACTGTACTTAACACCAGCAGTGCCTGTGCCTGTGCTGTCACACAGTCTGTCAGAGCTTGGGTGGACTCTTCTCTCTGTGCCAGTAGCGCATGCGAGTGCAGAGTGTTTTCTGTCTTTGCTCCAGTGTTTTGTAGACCCAGAGTCATGGTAGCAGTGGCTGTGCTGAATGTCCTTGCTGCAATCCTTTCTCCTGCCTGGCAGGCTATGCCTTAATCAGATTTACTGACCTGACCTTTTAACCCGCCGGTGATGACTTAGACCTCTGCCAAAGTGCTGTGAGATGAGTCGGGCTTACTCTGGTGTGGCCCTGTCAGTAAAGGTAAAAGGAGTAACCACGTAAGTGCAGCTGCCACAACAGCAAGAAGCTGGGCTGGAAGGGGCCTGGGTGAAGCTGTCAGCTTCTGTTTTTAGAAAGCAAGGGTGCTCTCTGCCTGATGCTGCACTGACCTGAAAATACCAATGTGAACTGTTTGTGCATTGCCCCATGCTGCCTGCCAAGATGCCGTGGGGAAATAGGCTCTGCAAAAGTTGATTCATAATTAGTTGATACTCTGGATATTAAGAACCGTTGAAGTTTTTAATAGTAATTTCCCTTAGACTCAGTTTTAGATATTCAAAGCAGCAGTTCATGTGCACGTCTTATGGGCAGCATGAGGAGGGATTGTAATGGCGACCTGTGTAACTCAGTATCTGTAACTTGTACCCCTTCACCATTTTTTTCAGTCTTCTTTTATGCAAACATATTGCATCTTTTGTCCAGTGAAGAAAATTGTGTTCTTCAGCTATTAGCTTATCCTGTCAGTCACAGAATGCTAGGAATAAACTATTCTGGATGTTGGTGGCTTATACATTAGGGCTTTTTGTTACTAAGGATTTTGACTTTTTCTTTGTATGCTTGTGTTGCTCCCCCAGGCAGGTCACTGGTCACACTCACTGGCAGGACTGGTGGTCAGCAAAGGGCGTAGGTGGAAGAGGCCCCTGCCATCGGCAGTGGGGGGAAGGTGAGGATTTTTGGATTGTGGAAGACTAAAAAACTGTCAAATGAGATACAACAACAGTTTTTCTTAAAAGGTCCACGTCATTAGAGGCAGCAGGAGCCCTGCAATATGTGCTCACAAGCCAAAGCACTTGGATATATCCTTGGATGTGTTTTGTGTGTGTTTTTAAGTGTGGCAGTTTAACCTGCTACCTTTATCTGGCTGGAAGGGAGCCCATTTTCCCCAGACACACACTGTGGCATGTCTGATGGACCTCCTTTGAAAGGAATTCCTTGAAGTTGATAGCATCAATGAAGAAGTTATGCTCCCTCTAGCTTTGATAGGAACATGAGGTCTGACAGCCCTCTCATCCTGCCCAGCTGCACCAGGCACCAAAAGCACCACCAAAGAGACAGTGATGTTCAGAGCCTTTGCTATGATAATCTGTGCCACTCACAGGGGAGGTGCTGTAGTTTTTGAACTTAATGTACTTCACAGTGCTGTGTGCTTGGCAGGAATGAGGGCAGGGGTGAAACCTCTCATCTTGTACCTTACAGACATTGACTGTTGCAGTCACTTCTAGACTCGCTTTCATAAGGTTTTCTGATTTAGATTTGCATTATGGAAATACCTTGATTGGCATTTGAGCTTTTTTCATCTTGCCATGCCTTTTTCTTTTTTTTCCTTTGGCTACTGGTTTGAGAGTTTTCTTTTAAGTAGTATCTGATTGTAATATGACTTGCACACAAAAGAAAGCACTGTTCCTTGAAATTTTTGCTTCCAGAGCTGATATAAATACCCTTTAAACTTCACTTGAAATCTAGTTTTTATGTTGACCCACTTTTTTTCCGTGATGGGAGCGAGCTCATACCATGCAAATTGTATCCATTTGGGTATTGTGTGCCAACTGTCCAAAAGTTTTTCCTTTGCTTTATGAAGTGTATCGCTTGTTTGTTCTCTTTGGTAACCCAAGGAAAGAAAAGCTGTGGGAGCTAAAACCATCCAATAGTACCACTAAAGTTTTTTTTCATTTTTCTTCCCCCATCCCTAGTGCTCTACAAAACTGAAAGGTAGTACATGATCTTTAGGAGTGTTTCTGCCAATTTGGGTTTTCTTTGTAGTGGGGTAGTGAGTGGTGTTACATGAGGGTCCTTCAGCTGCTCATCCCAAACCTCTGTCTATCACTATGCTGTGACAGAGGCAATGGCAGATTTTGGTCTGGTCCAAACACAGATCTGGCCTCCTGTCTATCCTCTCCCCATCACCAGCCACACCTGTGCCAATGCCTAGGCTGGAGGATCAGCTTGGCAGAGTGAGACACCAACTGCAGATTGCTACAGTGTGTATGAAATAGCTATGAAAGTGCCACACAAGTAAAGGCTGGTTCTGTGCTGTTTTCATGGGTTTATGAACACTCAGAGCCTGTGCAGTGAGCTCCAGGGATGTCCTACTTTCAAAACATGCTGCAACAAAGCCTGTACTGTGCATGTGGCTTTTGGGGCACTGGTTGTCTTGGTATATAATCACAGTGGTGATACAGCTGCTGTATTAGAGCATTAACTACCTCCTTATTCCTAGTAAACTCAGCCTTGGTAACTGGTGTGTAGGTAGAGATCTGGTTGCACATTTCAGTGAAATAAAAGCAATACTGTTTACCTGCATGCAGAAAAGAGGGAAAAATCTGCACATATAAAACCAGAGAGAAGTCCAAGCCAACATAAGGTCTCAGGCTCCATAACAAAACTTTAAAAGAAAATGTATTAATTAGGTGGAGAGCTGAACAATATTTCCTTTGTGAATCATTTACATCTAGGAGTGTTACTCACTGTCCTTTTTCTGATGGTCAGTTCTGTTCTCCTTCTTGGTCTCTATAAACTGGAAAATATTAAAGATGTTTGAGCTATATATGAAGGAACTGTAATAACAAAACACATCTTCATGTTTTCAGTTGGTTTGCTTTGTGTAGGCACATTGGATTTTGGGTTTTCTTCTGATCAGCAGTTGGGTACAAACTTTGAGTGTTCTGACAGTTCCTGGTGGTGGCAGAGCAGGCACAGTGAAGAAGGAGCATGGTACCTGGCAGGTCAGTGCTGTGGGCTCAGCCTTAGGGACCATGCCAAGGCCACGGGCAGCCCACAGCAGCTGGGGTAAGACTAAAGCTGCCCATACCCTTGGGTGCTGGCAGGACTGAGAAATGGGCCAGCGGGCATCCAGCTGGCTGGCAGAGGCTTGGCTGTGCTAAAACAAAACCAAATTGACCCAAGATGTTTTTGTAAACCACTTGCATTCCTAAATTGTTGTTTTCTCTAACAAAGGCAGCTCTAATCAGCACCTTGTGTACCAGGCACTATGCGAACTCAGAACCAGTTAATCCTTTCTCTTTCTGAAAATTACAGACTGAAAGATGGGGCACCAAAGCAGCTTTAGCTCAGTGTTCCTGTAGCTGTAGGAAGGGGAAGAAATGTGTTGCCTCTTATCTGCTCTGTACTGAAAATATTATGCTCAAGTAAGCACCATGTAGTCACCACATGGCATCATTTCAGGATCCCCAAGCAGCTGTAGCTGTTCCACGTAACCACATGTCAAGATATGGGAATGAAAGGGTATCTCTGCCTTAAAACTTCCTGGGTATGTCTAACATACCTGCGATGTCTTTGCACTTACACAGGCTCAGGGCTTTAAATGCATCGTTCACGTTGCCTTTCAGATATGTATGTGTTGATGCCGGCCATAGCCTGCTACTGATGTGTGCTTTCATTCAGAAATTTTGACTCCTCTGTACAGTAAAACAAATGTTAGGACTAAATGACTGTGAGAAAAGTCACTTCTCAGGAAAAAATCTACAGTGTTCTTTGCCTTGGCACTTAAGAAGTGCCTGCATTTCTACAGTGCCTGCCTACTTACTGCAATGAAGTACAGGGACATGATAAAGTAAATTTTCCAAATGAAACAATGACTAATGAAGAGCCTGGTGATAACATCATCTACATACTGCAGTGTAGGTCATTCAGCTTCATAGGTGATTGGAAGGAAGTGGCCAGTATTGCATGTATATTTTGATATGAGAAGGTGCAACCACCTCTGATCTTCAACACTGTTGATAGGTCTAACATAGAGATTTAAACCTTAAGCTTCTGGAGTCAGGCTGTGTGATGAACAATTGCTCTTAAGTTATGGAATACCAAAAAAAGCACATTTTCTAGTAAACTTTTCTGTGCTGGAGAAGATGAATCATAATTTAATCCTGACTTTATCTCAGCTTGCCTTGTGAAAACAGTGATGCATTTGTCATCCCTCCTGTTGTTGGTTAATGATGTTTTTCCCTCAAAGTTATTTTTTTTTCTGAAAGGACTGCTTCCTGACATCTTATTCCCACTGGGTGGTGTGGATTTTTGGTGGATTTTTTTATTTTTTTTCCTGGTGGATTTCCCAAAACTAATGTTTTAAGGTGTAGTCTGTTGTTTGACTGTGAAGATTTTTCTACAGAAGAAATGGATGATGTTTTTGTAACTCTCTTGGAATCTTTATTTGTTTTTTTTATACTTTGTTTTTCTTCATTTTTTGGTAAGTCTGGGCAGAGGGAGGGTAGAAATTGTCCTGCACATTTGCTTCCAAAAATACTGTTTCTACTTTCAGAAAATATGTCTTCTCTAATCTCTTCTGGTAACTCTGGGTCCAGTTTACAAGGACAAAAAAAAAAGTAGAAGAGATACAAAACCATTACAGTAACTTTCTTTCTGTTTTTGTCTTTTTATGTATTTTTTCCTTGGAGCAGAGTTGGGTGTTTAACCTAATTTTCTGGTTTCCCATCACCCTCTGGCTGACTTGTCTGGGTGCGGCTTCACAATTCTCCTCTGTCATGCAATGGCTGGTTTTTGGTGGCAAATTGACAGTCCTGCAACCAAGGAACCTATCAATTACAGCTCCAAACTGCTTTGGGGTTTCTTTGATTCTTCTGCTTTGTGGTTCCCATGGAGTTTGGTGGGACTGATAACATTAATACTCCAATAAAATGCAGGAAGAACTGTGTGCAACCTTGTGCTAAGAAAAAGTTATAGCCATGGAATGTGTTGATTCCTAAAAGCATGTGTATATGCATATGAAATATTGCCCAGAATGTTTCATTTCTTTGATCATTGGCAAAGCAATCCTGTCTGTGTTTTCAGTGGATTAATCCTGGTCACTGATCTGGACATATGATGTCTACAGATGAGGGCAGCTGTGCCAAATGAATTATTGTGGACTGGAGCCCTCAAGGTCTTGCAGCCCTTGTGCTGGCTGTTTATTCCTCCTGCTCAACTCTTGGGTAGTTGCTGCAGCCCCAATAACGAGAGGGAAACATCTTGGAGAGCAGGGATCTACTGATCCATGCTTGGAAAGACAACTTGAAACACACTCCAGAGAGCTTTTGGCATGTATCAGTGAAAACTAACATTGGTGCTGTTCTTTTTGCTCCCTAAGACATAACCTGGGCAGTTGGCTTCAGCACAGTCATAATTTCATAGGATGAAATTCGTATTATGAAGAAATATTAATTTTCTTTCTCACAGAAATCCTGAGGGGAAGCAAAAGACAGTCTTGCTTTGGTATCCCCCTGTTCTGCAAGGCACTTTCTGTGTCTCCAGCTGATGTCTTTGGGCAGTTTTCAGCTGGAACACCAGCGGTGCTGGTCACCCTCTCTGCTCAGCAGCCCCTCTGGGTCAAAAGTGACCACAGTAAGGGGACAAACAGGCTGTATCTGGGCATTGGATGTCTCCCAGATGGAGGGAACAGGAAGGCATCGAGACTGGTGGCAGTGCTTGCCTCTTTCTCCCTGTGAGGGTCCACCAGCTGCCTAGAAATGTGGTGGCACCTGACTGGGCACTGCCAGGGGCCTTGGCAGCCTCGTTTTTGCTGTGTTAGTTCATAGTCTATCTCGCTGCCCCATCCTTCTGGATTATTCCTACTCTCAGCACATCACAAGCCAACATTATTTCCACAATTGCTGACTTAGTCTACTTTTTATTGGCTCATAAGTTTGGGGGGTTTTTATGGTGTATTTATGTCCATAATTATGTCCCCCTGCATACAAAGAGAAATCTGTACTAGAGGAACTGCTGCCAAATGTGACTCAGGTTTGTTGGTATAGCTGCATCTATAGCAGGGATTTTGCTGACAGCTCTGTCAGCCAGCGGATATGTGTTTTACCATGTTCCTCTTGGGCACAGTTGTGTCATCTAAGTTTTCCCTGTGACCTGAGGGTGAGGATCAGAGAGGATGACACAGGGTTGTGAGAGGGAGTGGGTTGTTGAAGTTCCCACTGGCAGCTGGGCAGGAGTGGTGCCAGAGCTCCCTCTCCATCATGCTCTCATGTCATCTGTCCCTTCTCCATATGCCTGGCCCTGCCACCTCCCTGCCGGGTGTGATTTCAGTAATGAAAAATAGGGTATTATTTGCACACCAAATTAGTCTGGCTCAATGTTCTGACATCCTATTGAAAGTAGATCTTGTGCTGATCAAAAAACTAACCTTTTCTGTGATTAATTTTTATATCTCTGCTGTTCCAGTGGGTGAGGTTGAAATTCTAACTGTCACTATAGGAAAGGAAAGGCAGGAGTTTCAAAGAGCTTGAAGATTGTCCTTTTAATTGTTTTTACTGAAACTGCATTCATAACATCTTCTTAGCTTAAATAACAAGTGCCTTTCCTTAAGCTTTCTTGCTGACTGATGTTATCCTTATGGTATATTTTTTTCCTTTGCTCCTGTGATCATAACCTAGGAAAACATCAGCATAAACTTTCTACTGTTGTTTATATTGTGTTTCTGATCTACTGCAACAGAGCTAAAAAATGTTCTTTCTTGTAACCAGTCTAAACAGGAGTCAGATTTTAATATCTTGTTTACATATCACATTAACCCCTAATGACTCTGTGTAATAATCTACAGTTACCTTTGAAGATGTAGACTCTGTGGAAACTTGGGACCTTGTAATAGAACTTTTAGCATCCCTGTTAGAAATAATAATTTTTAAATACTCACTGTAACCTGTACAGAATAATAATTGAGCTAGAGACATTTCTTCTTCAAACCATTGGACTTGAAAGTTTTGAGTTAAAATTTGCAGTGGTGTCAGTACAAGCTCATTGCTATAAAGAAAAAGAAAAAAAGAATGTGTTTTACAGCTCATTCTTCAGAAATTACAGTATTTTTGGTCAGTATTTCTGATGACTAATTTGAGTATATGCTGCATACAGATGCCTGGGAAACTATATATAGTCATTTATTTGAAATACTTGTGCTAGTGTCTTGCAAAATGAGCATCTGGGGGTCTGAGTGATGCTCACAGGACAGAATTTCTTGTGCAGGCAGCAGAGTGGTGTGAACCCTGTGGCTGCCAGTTTTCTGTTCGGTGATATGTGAAACCTGCGAACCTGCATTGCAGGAGTGTCGTGTGCCCTGGGCCCACCAGCAGCTGGGGCAGCTGCCTGAGGCTCCATCCCTGGGATTGCACATGTGGAGCCTTGGGCAGCATCCCAGGCTTTCCTCATGCCCCCACTGTTTGCTTCTGTGAATGGAGACACATGCAAGCTGCTGGCTTGTGTGGCTGATCTCACTTTACTTGTCAGTGGCTCAGTGTATTCCCACAGTAGAACTGGAAAGCTCAGACCAGTGATGTCAAGAAACAAACTGAACTATTTTTAAAAGCTTTCGGCTTTAAAATGTGTGGAATGTGGCTTAGTCTGTGTGGCAACTAAAATCCTACAGATAGGTCATTTTATTTTGTGCTTCCTGTGAACAGATACAAAATAGCTGCTGTACTTGTGCACGTTTCCAGCTGTATTTTATTGTGGGTGCTTTCAGATGTAGCAGGTTAAATTGGCACAGCAGCACTTGTTGAAAGCCTTGTGTTTGAAATGTCTCATATAACTCCTGCAAAACAAGCTGATAGCGTGGACGGTAACCTTGTAAGTTCATAGGCACAGAGTGTCTCAGTAGGAGCTGTTTTGAATTCCATACTTGGCCTGAAAAGTTATTTTGCAAGTTCTGTGGAAGTCAGCTTTTTATAAAACTAGAGAAAAGTAATCTGGCTGTTTATAGAGATGGTTTGAGAGGCTTTTGTTCAGAGGCAATTTCTCTTCATTAATCATAGAATCGATCGGGTTGGAAAAGACCTCCGAGATCATCAAGTCCACCCCTTGGGCCAACTCCAGTCCATTTACTAGACCATGGCACCCAGTGCCACATCCAATCTGCATTTAAAAATCTCCAGGATGGTGAATCCACTCCCTCTCTGGGCAGCCCATTCCAATGCCTGAGCACTCTCTCTGTGAAGAATTTTTTCTGATCTCCAACTTCAATTTCCCCTGGCAGAGCTTGAGCCCGTGCCCCCTTGTCCTATTGCTGAGTGCCTGGGAGAAGAGACCCATCCCTGCCTGGCTAGAACTTCCCTTCAGGTAGTTATAGACAGTGATGAGGTCACCTCTGAGCCTCCTCTAATGTTTCTGATAGGACTGTGCATCTTAAGGAATGTGTTTTCTATTTGTCACCAATAGAAAACAAGTATTTCAGACCAATTTACTTTTGGGCTTTTAATTAGTTTTATAAGCAAAGCAAAAGAGAGCTTTGGTTGTTGCCAGCATCCCATTCTAATATATTTTTCTCCTTTTATGTCAGTTTTAGGACTACACGCAGATAAACCAAACCACCAAAAAGTTGTGTTTCCTCCAGATAGAAATATTTATATTTAAAATGATCACCATAAAAACTGAGTTGAAAAACATAGAAGGGCTTATAACATGGCTCATTTCACTTGCAAGCTTCACTTTCTATAATGGTATTGAGATATTAGACAGTTCTGTCAGGGAAGAGACAGCAGCAATACTATAGTTTGAACTGATGATGAGGAAGGCCTAAGCAGATCATTACTACAGACGTTGTAGAATCCAGTCTTTTATTTGTATTGATATTTCTCGCCTTAAGCAAACAATAAATCTATTGTATCCTGCAAGCCAAAGTGCAGTCTTAATAAAAGAATTTACTTTGGTAAACATGGAAGAATTAGGGCGGTATTGAAAATGGGATCAGGATTAGTGGTATTGAAATGTGAGGAATTTAATTGTTTTCCAGTCTCTCTGAGGAACATGTTCTCAAGTATTGGAAGTAGAGCATTAATGGACTAAAGAAGGACTTAAGTGCTGCAAGTTTGAATTAAATTGGCATAGTTCTCTCTCCAGTGGGACAACTAAGCCAATAAAAGTTTTTAATTTTTGAGTGTTCTACCTCAAGACCCTGCTGACAAGCAACTTGCATGGTACTGCTGTCAAAAATTTATTTGCATTTAATGCCTCGTATGTCAACTTTATTGCTTGCTCAGCTTGCTGCTGGAAGACTTCACGTGCAGACATGAACCAGCCCCATACATCCCTTCATCTAGAGATACTAAGCAGAATTGCCCTGACAGTGGAGCTGCTTTTTCAGTATTCTCAAAATCATCTGCAGTAGCAGAGCTTGTTCCTCTGACAGGAAATATCAGCAAAGACTGGAGGCATTTGCTTTCCTGTGCCTACATCTGTATACACACCATCGCTTTAATTTCTGCTTCCTCTCTGTCCTTTTGCACCGTGTTCCTTTTAGTTGTAATAAGATCTTCACTTTCTTCTTGGGCAGGCACCAGGCACGACCAGCACTTCTCAGCTTTCCTTATCTGACATTCCTGTTTGCCCCAGCTGGAGGCAGAAAGGAGATAGAGATAACTCCTGACAGCAGAAAGAGCCACCAAAATGGAACCCTTCTTCTTCCCAGTACTTGCACTTTGTGCCTAGGAGCTCTCCAGAGGCTCCTGTAATACCACGGGAAGCTACACGGAAAGTCAAATTCTTCTGTGTGCTTAATACACCATGTGTAGGATCTGAAATGACAATTCTTGTTAGCTGTAAATCTCACCCACGGATGCTTCAGTTCTGACTTGAAAGAACTGTTTGTCCAGACTATTTCCTGTTCTCTCATTCTTTTCCTTTCCCTGGCCAAATTTTTATTGGGCTCTGTAGAACTTCAGTAAAGGTTCAAATAAACTTTGTTATATTTTTTGGATTGTGCTTCCAGAAGTTGTTCAATAGTCACTTTAAAAAGCATAGCTTGCAGTTTCAGTACCAGTACTCACCTTGATGAGACTTTTGGATCTGTATTTTATCCCTAGGGTGATCTATATGATGAAGTAAAAAAAAAAAAAAGATAAATGATAATACTGTGAAGAACTCAAGCACTTTGCCAAGCACTGTTAATTTTCTTCTGCTACAGGTAAGCAGTTTATGCGTTGCCTCTTAAGTCTTTGAGACAGTTACAGAACAGGAAACTTTAATTATAGTTAAGAATGACCCTGTTCAACTTCTTGTCTGCATTGCATTGTTTGTAGTGAATTATATACAATGCTGCAGTGAAATATCAGTGACTCCTCAGAAAAAAATGCATACTCTTCCATCAGCTGCATATACTTAGAGCACCATCTTCCTCTCTGTCATCTGTCAACACAGTGTTCATGCCAAAAAAAAAAAAAAAACCAAAAAGAGAAAATAAGAGGTGTTTCCAGCAATCCAGAAACCCTAGTAACCAGTCTCCTGTCTCATCCTGGCTTTTTAACCACAAAATGGGACTTTTTTGGAGAATATGACCTCTGACACAGTAAGGAGAAATGCTTCACTAGTGAGCACACGTCTCCACAGCTTTTCAGTATGGACAAGATGGGAGTATTCTGGAAGTTCATGAGAAGATTTTGTGCCCAGAAAAAGTAGCCCCAGTCTTGGTCTTGTGGTGTTGAAGGAGTGAAGTTTTAGGGCTGGAGAAACTGTCCTGGCTGTGCTCCCCAGTGGAAAGGCAGAGGAAGCCCATGTTTTTGTCCCCTTCCCATTCCTGCAGCGGGTCCTGCTGCTCATCCCTTCTGCCTTGTCCTCCCTGTTATCAGCACTGGCACATGCTGGTTTTCCTGGGTTGGGTCAGATATGGCTCTTCTCTCTTAGCTTTATTCTTCCCCTGCTTCCTTTGCTGGACAGAAACAGCTGGGGCTATAAAATTCTACTCTCTGTGAGCAGGAAAAATACTGAATTAAAGAGTTTGTGATCAGACTCACTTTCCAGTTATGCCAGGATTTAACTTTTAGAGATAGTTGTGTTTTATGAACGTAACAACAGTCTTATGGTGAGCTAATAAAACAATGGAGAGGAAGGACTGTTTTATAGCTCTTGTGTTGGCCAAAGTCTTTGGTAGGACTGAGGCAGTACCAGTGTGAATTTATAGTGAGAAGGAAACCTAATCTGGCTGCCACTCCCTTAGCTGACATGTCCCAAGTGGAACATTTCACTGACAATTCCATGCTCCCCTAGAATCTATTCATAGTTATTTTGAGGGAAAAGGAATAGACTTTGATTTCTTTTTCCATTACAAAATTACCTCAGGCAGGTGTAGAAGTTGTGTAAAGTAAGTGTTTAGCCTTGATTTTAATTCTTTTTTTTAAGGCTCTCAAATCTTGAGGCATGTGTTTGTCAAGCTGTTTAAGCCTTGTTGTAGCATCTCAGATTGCATTCCATGCTTGTTCCCTACCTTTACCTCTCCCCATGGAACTTTTGGATCTACTGGCCCTTTTTGGACTGACCTAAACCAGTCATGTGACTCTGCATTCCCCAAGCCAGGACTGGTGAGGGAAGTGCTGGGCCTCCCTCACACCCACAAAGGTGGCTCTGGACTCCCTCCTGCTGACATGTAGTTGTTGGAGGGATTTTCTCATTAATCACTGAGGACTGGAACCTGGAAAGGTGCAGGATGTCCTGAACTCCTTTCGAGTCAATGGGAGTTCATGGCACTTGGTTTCTTGAAAAATTAGACCTTCTGAAAGGCAGAACATATAAAATGTTTGTGCTTTTACCTCACAAAGCCACAGAGCTCTTCAGAAAAGGGCATGAAGCATACTATAAATGAAGTATTCCAAGGGGAAAACAAAAATTTTCTGGCTTATTCTTGGCACCAAATATTTAATCATGACATTTGGTCTAGGAAAATGTACAAACTCTCAACATGCCAATTTATTTTACCCACAAACCAACAACAGACTGATGCTGTGCACACAAAGGTTATTTATTTTGAGCACAGCCAGGGAATGTGAGTATTCCAAATGCTTCCTCGTATCTCCCCATGGGATCTCTTTAGTAAGTTGCATAATATTTTTCTGTATTACAGGATGGTAAGATAGACATAGTAGGTCTCTTCTTTACTTAAATACACTGGTTATGTTTCCTCTTTTCTTCTTTGAAGGAAATGCAAGCACAGAATGAATTGTTTGTGAGCAGTGTTAAATTAAAAAGCATAACTTCAAAGGCCTTTCTAACAATTTATTCTAAAACTATCAGCCAACAGATGACGTTCCAAGTAAAATAACTAATTATGTGGGAAGTCAGGCAAGCATTGCTTTAGTTCTTCATTTCTTGGACTGGTAGATAATTCTTTAATAGCAAGAAAAAGAGTACATGACTTAAATTTTGGACTTGAGTCCAGGTAAACCCTCTTCTGAGGACAAGTTTGTACATAACCTGTAACAATTTTCTTGGAAAATGTGAAAGCCACTTGGATGTTTTCTGTGGACCTTGGCTGACTCTAAGATGCTCCCCATTAGAGATGGAGAACAAGGTTAAAGAAGGATAAGGGAGTGCCGCAATGAAAGTATTTTAGTTCTTTGAAACTTACGTTAATTTTGAATAGCATTGCTCTTGCAGAATGTAAGGGTATTTATCTGGAGTATCAGGCACAGTTTGACAGTGATCATGTTACTAGGAAAAGCCAGTGGGGCTTAGCGGGCCAAACATCATTACTTTATATCATCAGCACATGACAAGGTAAGACTCCAAACATGTAACTTCAGCATTTAACATGTGGAGACGTGGAGATAAAATTCCTTTCTATGCACTAGGGCACCAAACCCTTTCTCATTTTGGCAAGAGAGTTGGGAAAATGGGGGCTCTCCGCAGTTATTAGTTTTCTATTTCTTCAAGTCTGGTGAAACTTTGTGATGATGTTTCTGCTTAGCCTGTTTTGGTGTGTTTGCTCGTGGCAAGCGATTGTGCCAATTCTGAAGTGCTCTGGCTAAGTTGCACTCTTGGCCTTAGCTTGTGCAACAGGATTAAAAAAATTCCCTTAAATAATGTGGACTTTTGGCTGCAGGTTTCCATGAATTTTTAAGATGACAACGTTATCAGAGATGTCCTTGCTGTGACATAAATACTACTTGGGAAAAGTATTTGGACATTTGAGTTTTCTCCATCAGTTACCTAGGACTGAACTAAAAGTGAAGGAAATCCTCAGACTGTCAGTGAAGCAGCAGGCATGACTTTGCAGGGGTTTTATAACAGTCTTAGTGAGTACGTGTTGTGACAGCACAGGTATGGTATGTTTGTAACACTTGGATGCCTTTTTGTATCTGGTTGTCCAATCACTGTAAGTTGGGCTTTTTATGATCATATTGGATGTGGATTTAATTTAGCTATACAGAACCTGCTTTAATGTGACCTGTGTTTGTCTTTTCTAGGAATAACATGCTTGGAAGTACTAAGTATTGTTGATCACCTGTACACCAGCACGAGAGCTCCAGCAGCTTAATCTTTTTCAAATTCTTCTCTCAGAACATGGGGGAAACCGACGATGAAAAATACAGTCAAGCTGGCCAGATATTTGAAAACTTTGTACAAGCATCTACATGCAAAGGCACCATTCAGGCCTTCAATATTCTCACTCGACAACTTGAATTAGATCCTTTGGACAATAGAAACTTTTACACCAAACTAAAATCACGAGTGACCACATGGAAGGCCAAAGCTTTGTGGAACAAGCTTGATAAAAGAGCAAGTCACAAAGAGTATAAACGCGGAAAATCTTGTATGAACACTAAGGTAAGTGGAGTTCGGATTTTGTAACTTAGAAACTTTCAAATTTGTTTTCCTGTAGAAGCAAAGTTTCTACCATCACATGCATTCCCTTCATGTAACCCTCCCTTTCATATACTGAAACTGTTATCAACTGATTTGCACAAATTTTAAGGTCTTTTTCTTCTGCAAGTTTTGTGGGGATGCATGATGTGTAAGAGTGAGGCTTGAAGCAGCCTGCTTTAGTCTGTCTCAGTGATGGCAGAAGAGTGTTCTACCTTTTCTAGACATCAGCATCAGTCAGGCATAAGATGCAAACTAATGAAGGAAGTAGGCTGCATTCATTCCAGGCTCACAAGAACTATGTGCTTTATTAAACAGGGTTTTGCAAGGTACAAACCATAGCATATTCAGCAGGCTCCTCAGTTTGCTGCTTGGTGCATGCTGTAAGAGACCAGGGCTGGCCAAATGTGCTTCAGCAGCAGTTCCTGAACTCTTCTCTGAAAGTGCTGTTGGAGGTCTGGGGATCTATCTTTGTCACCTAGTGTTGGCTGTAGTCGCCAAACAACAACAGAAAATCCTGCACTATTTATGGATTTAAATACTTTCCTGCAAGTGCTTTTTCTCAAGCAGAATGTGGTTAATTGCTATGTGGCAGCTACTGAAGGGGACAGTCTGCTTGTCAGCTTGGTTGTGGAAAGGACAGGAAATGATCCTCTCTTCACAGAGCATGCAGTACATATTTTGATAGAGATAACCACTGAACATTGGTATAAATCTTGCTGACAAAACTGTACCCGATACTCTAGTTCATGCCAGTTATTTCATGTAGCCATCACGGAATATTTCTACTAGCTTTGTCTCAAGAGCAATTCACTTATTTAGTGCCAAGTGGTGGCTAAAAGTTGCCCCAAGAAGGGTAATTTTAACAAGCAATTTGGCTGTACAGAGGTAGAACAGAGAGGAGGGACACACTGCAGGGTAACTAAACACCAAACTGTGGAGGGCTTTTTAATTATAACTGTGACTGAAGTGTTATGTCATGGATTGAGTAGATGGGCAGTGTTGGAATTCTCTTTCTTCTTGTTTGCATGGTTGCATTCAGACTTCTCAAAAGCACCAGGGAGAAGGACACCATGATACCTTCAGTACTTATACAGTCCTCTGTTTTTATTCATTTTTCATGAGCTCCCAAAGATCATTAATGTTTTCTAAGGTAATAAAGGTCCTTAACGTAGTTTTATTTAGAAGAGCATCACTGCAGGTATTTTCTCTGTGTTCCTAACAGCCTCTGTTTTATTTCTTTGCTTTCCCCCTTCATTTACCTTTTTTGACCTGTGCTTCCTTCCTCCCTTTTGTTCTTTGGAAAAGTCCTTGAACATATGTCATGGAGCATCTTTGTGATGAAAACAGACAGGAAAGGGAAGGAATGAGAGAGTGTCTGATGATTAACAAATTACAGGAAATATTCCACATGCACCTTAACCATACATATACAGCCCCAGGTTCAAATTTCCATGGTCAGTTTGAGGAAGTACTTGCAGCACAAAATAAGCAGTTTTAAGACCCATGTGAAACATAAAAATTAAGTCCTTTCTCAAGTGTGTGGTTATAAAGCCTAGGCCTAATTCTGCAAACTTCTTAAGTGAGGTGATTAATTTTTATATAAGTTGAAAAGACTCATGGAAGTGGGTTGGTACATAAAATATATAGCCTGTGTAATGCTTTACAAGGTTGCCAAGAAGGAGGCTAATCAACACCTTCCACAGCGTTGAAAGTTTGGTATTACTACTCTTTGAGATTAAAGATTTATTTTTAGTGACATGGTGTAAGTCTTTGCAGAAATTAATGGACATATCTGTGGTGCACATATGATCAACTTGCAAATGAATATAGAATGTCTGCATGTGAACAGTGTGGGTATAGATATTTCTGTGAAGTAGTTGCAGATGTTCATCATGAACCTGGACCATGCCCAGACCTGCACTTCACTGTGTCATCGCTGATTTAACTAGAGAAACATGAATCTTCAGATTGCTGGGAATGAAAGCAGTAACCACAGTCTGTAGGCTCGGTGGGAATATCTACCAAACATTCCTCACACGTGAATCACAGTCTGCTGTGAAAGCCTATCTCTGCTCCCTGAACAGAGGAGTGCAGACTCCCTCCTGATTGCAGTGGTGGGCTCTGACAGCCCCATTACAGATAAGGAATTCTCAGAAAGGCTGGCAGCCCAACCAAGATGCCAGTGCAGGGAGATTAGGCTACAGTAGGCATACCGCCATTGCCCCTCCGTGCAGCTGGTGATTTTAAGTTCCTGTCTTTGTTGCATGCTGTGCCAGGTACCACTTTTAGTAATGAAGCAGCAAAGAGGAGTTGGCAGCTAAATCCTGGCAGCAGTGCCCAGCACTCACCTCTCTGGAGTTGCCTGGGGAGTGGTTGAAGTAGATAAGCCCGGAGTAAAAATCTTGCTTGTTAAAGCAGGATCACAAAATTAGCAGTGAGCTAAGTGGATTTTTGCAGTTGCAGCTCTACAAACAGAGCCAAGGTTGCTAGTAGGCATCGTTTAAAGAAATACATGACTTGAAGGCTTTATATGAGGTTGTGGCCTTGAACTCTGTAGCTGAGCCTGCAGGTAAATGTTCTTAGATATGGCCTTGAAATCTTCCCAGTCTTTGGAGGAGATAAAGGAGATACAATACAATTGGGTTCTACATTACTTATGGAAGGAGGGTTTTGTTTGTTTCTTCTTCTTTTAAACAAAGGGAAAATCTGCTGCCTCACCCAAAAGCAGTCCAATTTTTTTTACAGGGTATTTAAGAGCCGAATGCTGTACTTGTTGATTTTTGTGCTTATAAACTTTTCAGCCACACTTAAGTTATTCATTACAATATACACAAATTTTATACATACAGAACATTCCCCTCCAACTAAATAACTATAATCCTGTGTCTTCACTGCTTTTGAAGAACGTTGCCAAATATGGCTTTCAAGGTTTCTACCATGATACGATTTTAAGCTGGAGGAATAAAACCAGTTGAGCAATTTTAAAGAAGTTCAAACACACTGCTATTTCAGAGTTGTCTTACTGGGGACGTTAGTTTCCCTTGAAGTCTCTGCAGAAGGAAAAAAAAAACCAAACAAAAAACCACCCCAAAATCAGACCAGCATGCTGTAGAAAGACGTGCACAAAATTGAGGCAGAAATTAATTTGTTTGAAACTGCTTTAGTTCACCTGTATGAATGTTAATTCTCTACAAAACATAAACTTCCTTTAGTCTCGAACTTGTGAATTAGGAGTGATTCCTGTTTAGAGTTGCTGGTTGTGCAGCTGGCATTTTCACAATTCACCAGCATTAGAGACAAACAGAAGCCTGTCCTAAGTAGGCAAAACTGTAGGTATCACACTGTGGTTTTTGCAAATGATGTCTAGAAAAAGAGCACAAATTATGATGACACAGTTTCTCTCTGGTGTTCTTCCTTTACTAATTAATGCAGAGTAGTTTGCTTGGGATCTGAAGTGATTATTTGTTTCTTCAGGGAATGAAGCATAGCTGGACAATGGAAGAACACCACCTATGTTGTTCCCCGTGCTAATGGTTTGACTGTCTCTAAAGTTTTGAATATGCAAAACATAATGCAGTGATGAACAAGAATTCATCTAGCTAGTGTTAGTACATTCATTAGCCTTTTTAAGGTGTATATGAGTGTTACCTTTCTGTATGGAGCACATTCATTACTTGCACTTGATTTACTGCCAGTTTAGCTGATACGAATATGTGCATGCACATAGAAACGAGGCTCCCACTGATGTTTAAGGTAGGTATGTATATGTATCAGAGGGTAGGATCTGGCTCATACAGTGTACCTGAAATTCTAGCTCTTCCCTGCCTAATGAGAGCAGAGATTGCTGTGCATGAAAACATCCCAGACTGACTCTGAAGAAAGGTGTTGATTCTCTAAAGCATGCAAATGTGGTGTTGTCTTCCCCCTCAAACCTGTATGTTGTTTTTTCAAAACACATGGTTACACTTGAGAACTGAAGAAACTTTCTTTAAAGTGCTACTGTGTAATTATCAGCTGCTTTAGTAAACTGGTGTTTCTCTCTGGAGGTACAGACGATGGTGGTGATGATGGGGAGATGATGCACAAATTCCTGTGCTCAGCTTTGGTCATCTGAGCCTTATCTGTGTTGCAGACCTTGGACACAGATCCTGGGCAGAGGACTTGCACAGTCTGAGCTGCAGTTTCAAGGCTGAACTGAACAATATTAGCATAAAGCAATGAAATAAAAGTAAGCTAAGAAGTTTTGAATGCTCTGTATATAAATATATACTTGTGTACATTTGTACGTAGATATGTATATAGAATGCTATCAATTCTTTAAAAAAGCAAATTATCTTGAATTTTGTCATAGAATCATTAATGTTGGAGAAGACCTCTAAGACCGTTGAATCCAACTGTTAAACCAGCACCACTGTGTTCACCACTAAGCCATGTCTCCAAGTGCATCTCTGGTTTTACTCATTACTGAACTTGGCCTTTCAAATCTTTTGTTATAGTAGATTAGGTTTCCTTCCAAAAACTCCTGTTGGGAAACATATTGCAAGGGAGTGACGCTATAATTATATTTAACCATGTTTCCAGGACTTACATAAAAACAGAGTGCCTCTTTTTGGTAGTATCATGTGCTGTCAGTCTTACCTGGACTTAATGGCATTGGTGTCCCTGCAGCAGGGAGGGCTCCACGGCTCCTTAGGTGGGTTGATGATTTAGCCAAAGCAGCACTACAGACAGCAAGTTGTATCAGGAGAATTGGGGGTCAGGATGTGAGTCAGCAGAGGAGGAGCCCTAGGGCAGAAATGGTGCTGGAGGTTTTGTGACTGACTCAGCACTGGCTCTGAGCCTTGTCTCCCCATACTGACCACACTGGTGTACCTGCAAATGATAAAAGGAGGATGGTCTTTATCTGCCGAACCTCTTCTGCTGCTTTTTCATATAGTCTTCATTTCCAAAGACTGCCAAATTAATTACTTGGGTTTACAAGGCCTCCTTTGCCTGGTGCTCTCCTTCCCACAGAGCTGAGAAAGGGAAAAGGTGCTCCCAGCGCTGCCACGTTCAGTAGCCATAGGGTGATCAGCAGGATGAGGAGTGAAAACCACGTCTCTCTCTGTGCTGTCAGGTGGAAATTGGCTTCCTACCAGTCCTCAGGTGTTTACAAACATCCTCTGCTGCAGCTTGGCCCTCATGATAGATGAGGCAGGTTGGGTTCTAGATGTCTTCCTCTTCCCACCTTCCTCTGTAGTGCTAAACAAACACTTGTCTCTTAATTAAGCAAATGATCCTGCACGTATAAACCAGCAGCTGTGGTGGCTAAATTTCTTCCCAAAGTTGATCCATCAAAGGCAACTGGGATTTTCAGCCACGTTTCTCCAGTGCTGTGCATGCTGGTACAGAAGCCAGTGAGGTTGTATGTTCACGTGACCTGACTGATTGCATCCCTTGAGACAAATACTTGTTTTTTAAGAGAGTAATTGAATTGTAAAATGAAAGAAGGGAATGCCAGTTGTGCTTCAACTCAAAAACATCCACATTATAATGAAAACTTTAACCTCTCTATTCTATAAAGAGCAAATATCCAGAGGCTCATTCCCTTTTGCTGCTTTCTTCAAAATAATGATTGAAATGGAGAGATTTCCAAACCTGATAATCAGGGTTTATAATGAACACCCCAAACCTATTATAGATGTATTAGATAGTGATGCTAACTTGCTTCCTATAATAAAAAGGCATTCCTGTGAAGGTCATAGAATTTGAAACTAGAAGTTTACTGCTTAATTTAGGAAGCTTAGTGACTTAAAGGTTGTGTCTTTTTGAGACATTCACCTCCTTTATCTCTGTGTGTTGTTTGTTTGTTTGTTTTTAAATCCAAACACACAGTGCTTAGATAGTAGAATCTAGAGGCTATTGAGGTTTTGGGAATATTAAAGGCCATGTATTCTACCGACTTTTGAAGCAATATCTAGATTGTTTGGTATACTTGCAAGACAAGCTCTTTATTTTGGTATCTGTGCTTCTTTGTTTTTACCTTTTAGGCCAGGGCAGCAAAAGCCTTGCACTGGATTTGCATTGTAAATGTATTTTTCAGAATTTTAATAAGCAACTTCTGTTTCAAAGTAGTAGAAAATATGGGACTAATGAGAATGAGTGGTGAGGAAGATTTGGTTGAGATGAGAGGAGAAGCAGTAAATCACCTATGAAGATGCCGTGAAACCACAGTTGTTGAACAGTGTCTATGCATTCATTTCTCTAAGGATTTTTAGAGAGAGGATGGAGAGGAGCTCGGGTGATGACAGGACACATAGCAGACAGTTCTTTGAAAACAAAACAAAGTACTTGACTCTTTGAGTTGTGTTTTAAATGGAGATTGGGCCAAATTACATCATCAAAAGCAAATGTTTGGCGTGCGATTTGGTAATGAAATCACTTTATTTTTATTATCCTGGAGACATTTCCACAAACATAGATTTTTTTCAGCTTTATCAGTTACGAAAAGCAGTGAAGCCTGGCCAAAGTAGCATAATGAGACAGCCTAGATAAGACTTTTCAGGCACTTGGGGTTTTTTTTCTTGCAAGGTAACAGTAGCTTTACATTTTACTTTAACAGCACTGTGCTGTTTCTCTATCCCTCACTTAATGGCTTTGCAAATAATCGAGAGAAGGGAACTGTCCCACCCTGACCTGATTTCCTAGATATTTTATAAAGATTCCCACAGGGAGGGACACCCAGTTACTTTGACACAAAACACCATTATTGTCACCACAAGTGGCTTAATTAAGTCTGAATGAAACAAAAGGTTCTGCCCGGGTGTGTCCCCGTGAGTGTGGCTTTGCAGGGCTCCAGGGTTTGGCTGTGTGTCTGTCCGTCGGGCTGTGTGTCCGTCCCCCGGGCAGGGCGGTGTGGGGGGCACGGGGGGCTCCTGCCTGGTCCTTGGCACAGAGCCCCTCTGAGTATTTGCTCTCTCAGATCCCTCTCCTGCCTTCAGAGCGACTCTGAGGGTGCCAGATGTGGTTGTTAAGGGTTTGTTGTTAGCTACGCTTTCAGCTTTGCCCTGGTAATGTTTGTGTACTGATAAGTGAGGAAATACATGACTTTTGCTACCAAGAAGCGATTAAACACTTGGCTGCTAAACCCCAGATTTCAGACAATAGGGCAATTTCCTGTCTCCTCCAGTTCAGGTCCTTCCCGAGGTTCCCATGTCTGTCCTGAGAACGGGGGCTTTGGGGCTGTGGTTGCTTTCTTTCCTCTTTCTGCTGACAAATCTAGTTCCGTGTTATCTTCCACTTAGGCCTCAGTGCAGATAGCTTTTAATATGCTTTTGGTTGACTGTACAACACCACACTTCTAAGAGCTGCTGTGGAAGAAGAGAAAATGAAAAATATTTGAGTAGAAGCTTATTTTATTTAGCAAACAACAGAACTTCTATTTGCATTTTCTCTCTAAAAAGCCTTTATAGTGATGGAGTCCATGGTGAAAAAAGTTCAACTAGGATCTGTTGTAAAGAAAACATAGAAATTCCCTTTTAATGCCCTTGAAATTATGTTAATTTGCTTTGCTTTCTTTGCTGCTTTACTTTCTCTGCTACACTGAGGGTGGATTATTTTATGTCAAACAGTTCTTGAAATTCCCACTTTGTGTCTGCACTTACACACAAAATTTGTTTGTGTCTGCAAAACAGCCAGGTTTCTGCAAACTCTTTGCCGTTTCAGGTCCCTGGGATATTTGTGTACTAACCTGTATATCTGTTGAAAGGTGCTTACTGGAAAATGATCTGAGCTTACACCCTAATGTGACATTATTACAATTTTCTAGTTTTTCATTCTTTTCTCAGCTTGGGAATGTTTGAATGAGTTGAAGCTGCATTTTGAAACAAACCTGACAGGGGGCAAAACTAAGTATTTCTGTGGTGACAAGTTTTGTCAAGGAGAGCTGGCAGCTGGTCACTTCTTGCTTCAAATCTTCCAAAACTATGAGATTCTGGCAGGTACCCAGATAGGCTTTGGGTTTGTTCTGATGGAGCAAACGTGATCAAGCAGGACTAAGCTGCAAGTGGTTTGAAACACAGGATTAAAATTTCTAAAAATCTTGAAAAGTTGAAGAAATGGTCCGAGATCAGCAGGGTAAAATTTCTAAAAGCTGGTAGATTATGAACGTTCCAACAAAGGAGGGTAATACCCAGAGAAAACTTGGAATATGCCCCAGAAAATGTGCTGCTGCTTATAAAGAACCACAAACCCAGCCAGAGTCCATAGGTGTAATGCAGATCCTGGGAGCCCCCCTGGGGACGTCTGCACTGTGTTGGGGACTGCGATGGTTTCCTTTCCACCTTGTTGGTACAGGTGAAATCCTATGCAAGAGAAATATTTTGCTCAGTTTGTGGCATGCATTACAGGCAAGTGGCAAATAAACTAGAGCAAGTCCAGAACAGAGAAGCAGGAATGGTCAGAGCACAACCAGAACAGTTGAGAATTTAACCTTCTCTCTCCAATAGTCTGGCTGATGCTGCTAGGTCAAATTCTGATTAGTTTCTTAAAGTTTGTATTTTACCCTACACATTTGCTGCTCCTGTTTCAGCCCTGAAGAACAGCTTGTGTTTTCCAAGGGCAGGCTGTTTCTACTTAACAAACCGAGAGATACTGCCTGACTCGTCTTGCATCACTGTGGATCTGACTAAGATACTGACTGAGAAGGAACCATGTGGTTCTGCCACACTGTGGATTAGCCTTGTCTTGCTTCCTTGTATTGCCCTTTTGAAAGAGCAGCTCTGAAAGGACCTGTGCAACAACAAAATGTCCCAGTGCTGCTTGTGCTCTGCCATCCTCTCTGGATTTACAATTCAGATAAAACAACTGCTCCAGGGTGAATTGCAACTTAGATTAGAAAACATTGCAAGAGATGGCAGTGAGCTTCCTGCCAAGGACTACACACCCACAGCAGTAATAACAAGTTATGCAGATCAGCAAGTGCTCAGTGGAAGGCAAAGGCACTTCTCGCAGGCTCCCCCCACAACTCCCCTTTCTCTTAGTTGTTTTTTAGCAAGGTAGGAAATAGTCGCATGTGGTAAAAGCCATTCCTGAGCGGTGGAGCTGCCAGTCCCTGCTTGGCCAGCCATGGGGCTGTGAGGGCTGGGCCAGGCTCTCCATCTCCTGCCTGGCATCTGGGGTAGGAAGTTCACTGCCTGGCAGCCCAGATACAGCCCTGATAGTGGCAGAACATGCGCAACCAGTGTTGTTGAGGCAGGTGTCTCCATCTGAATTTCACCCTGGCTGGAATGTGAAAACAGACTCATTAATACGTGTAAATAAACACTGAGCTTCTCTGTATGTTTATCTCTCTTCTATTGTGTCGGATGTTGGTGTAAAAGAGGCTATTACACCTGTGATGTGCAGTTTGCTGCCAAATTTTGTCTTCAGCTTTCTGCCCCTCTTTTTGAAGCATGCTCCTTTTTATCTTTTTTTTTTCTTCACCATGTTGAGTTTACTTTTATTTTTCATTACTCTTTTCTTCAGTTTTTTATGCACGTTCTTTATTTTCAGCCAAAAAGGTTTTAGAAATAAGAACTGAACTAGAGGTGCTGAAATCTAATTTGCACTGTGTGACGTGATGCCAGCAGCCTGGTTTGTGAGTTCTATGAGTGCTGTTAACTTTTCCTGATTTCAGAAACCTTCCTAATAACTGTTACACTAAAGACGCATTTTCTAATCGTGGTTGTTTGAACATTTCAAGTCCATCTTGTTTGCTGACACTCTCGAGTACCGTGTGCCCAAGAGGAGGTGCTGGTTGGTAATTCATAGTGTTATCAAATTACAAGTAAAACTGCAGAAAGTAAAAGCATTGGTAAACTGGTCTGTGCAAGTAAGCAGTTAAACCAGAAAAAGTCAGGTTATCACTCTTTGGAGCTCTTTTTGGCTTTACTGGCAAAGTGGCTGTGAGGGCTGGCACTGGAAATGCAGTGACTTTGAAGACTGAATGATGAGCTGGAAGAAAAGCGACTTCAAGAGCCCAGAATTTCTGCTTTCTTGTAGCATTTTGAGCTCATCTATAGCTGCTGTACACTACTGTACAGTCATTCTGCTTAGGAACGTTAGAAATTATGGGGTTAAATGATTAAGCTCTTTAAAATAACTAAATAAAAGTTAAAAGGTCTGAATTTTTACTCAGACCTATGTCTAGTATTGTATAAGCTTGTTTACCCAGTACTGGCTTCTAAAAGCCAAGTCTTCATTAGCTGTTGGTTAATAGTTCACCTAATAGAAATACATATTTCAGAACATATTTCAAAATATTGTGTGAAATATCCTCAAAGTAACTTAACTCACCACTTGAAAAAGCCAATTTCATAGTGGAAGCTTAGCTCACATATTGGATTGTTGTGATTGTTGTTTAGTTAAAAGTTCTAGGTTCAGTGTAGTATTTCATCTCTGTAGACAGGCCAGGCTGTAGCATCAGGGCTGGATTTTTAAAGCATATTACTGAGTTCTTCATTAGCAAAGCCATGGTTGTTGACCAACTTGCCTGCATGCTTTGGATGCCATGGAGCATGAGAAATCCTTTCCTCTGGGTCTGTAGGCAAGTCTTTTACTGGCTGGTCAGTCCCTGACCCTTGAAACCATGTAGAGGTTTATCTGTTCTTTCTCAATCTCACAAATGTCACAACCTGCAAGGCTACCAAGGCTTGGTCTCTGCTTGGTCTCTGCTATGCTCAGAGGTGAGGCTCTCAGTGCCTTTACTTGTTTATCTCTGTTCATCAGTTCTCTATCTCTGGATGAATTTTTACTTCCATGGTTTTGTTTTGGGCTCCTTTTTTTTTGCCAAGTTTGTAAGTATAGCCTTGAAGCACTATCTCAGTATGACAGGCGTGAGCCTACAATAAACAGGCAAGGTGCTTACATGCTGCCAACCATGTTCAGGACTGGGAGAGTCAGGCAACATTCTTTCTGCAAGGTTTATCTTGTTTTCGTTTTGATTGTTTAAGCAACTGGCCAAAAAAGAAAAGAAAGCAATCTCTTCTGTGTTTTGGGTGTGGGCTTGTTTTTTTTTCTTTCCCATCTTTTGATTACAATGAAAGACAGGTAAGAAAACAGCAAACACTCTTAATTCCAAAGCATGTTAAAGGGCTTATTTTGTGCTTGATTTGAGGAGATTTTTGGATTAACGCTCTTGCCCAGTTTCTGGTGGATAATATGTTTATTGAAATTAGTATAACGTGTCTTGTCAGATGATGTGCAGGTGTTTTCAGATAACTGTTGCTGGTGCAGGGGAATGGAGAGTCAAGCATACTAACTTGTATTACGTCTGTCAACTGTAATTTTTTAGAATTCATTTTGGCAAATTGTTATAAAAGGGCTGCAATCAAGTCAGTGTATTTAAATATGACCAATGCCACCTGAGAGAACTCTTCAGAAAAGCTCCTAAGTCCTGATATCTCTGATGCATCACTGAAGGAACTCTTGACTTTCCAGCACCCTGACTGCACACAGCCCTTCTTCAGTGTGTGGCATAGCAGAATGTAAGCTTCAAACATCTGTCATATCATTGCTTTAATTTCAAAGTACGGAAAACTTTTAATACGCCAATCTAATATTAGTACTTATATCCATGTGACAGAGAGGATGGGTGGACAAGTGTGTCCAAATACATCCAGGAAAAATGAAGGCACGTTGGTTTTTTTCCATGCAGAAGCTTATCTTCCAAAAAAGAGCAAAAAATGCCATTAAAGATGAGCCAAATGAATGCAATAAATGTACTAATGTTTCACTTCTGGCATTTTGACTCAATAAAACAGGAGGGCAGTAAAGATAGATCCTCTGATCCCTGGACTGTGCTGCATCCAGCTGCGAGTGCAGCAGCTGCAGGGCACAGAGCTGGAGGAAGAGCTCTGGCCAAAGTCAGCCTGTGTTAGGCAGCCTCAGATCTGTGCTACAGTCTGAGAAGAAAAAGAAAAGGCTGTGTGTCTGTTTTTGCCAGTCGCTGATCTGGGTGCTTTTGGTAGGAGAGGACAAAACTACGCATTTCTGAGGTGCTCAAAATACCACTGGGATTGAAGGCAGAAGTTGTGATGTGCTTCATTGGCCAAGGCAGGGTTTAGTTGCTGTTAGAGTTTTGTGAGCCTCACTGTTACCAGCTGCCTTCAAACTTCCCCAGCAGTGGTATTTATGTGGTGTTCACTCTCCAAAGATGTCCATTCAGCAAGATCCAGCTAGTCTTAATAATATTTTATAGTAGGTTTTGGAACTGTCTGTAAAGCATTTAAGCAGTGTTCAAGAAACCCTTTGGACAGTTAGGATCTCTCATTAAAATACATCTAACTGAATATTTTTTTTGTCAAATGAAATGTTTTTAACCTTGCTAATTTTATAAGGCATTCATAACCCATGGTAAAACAGTGAAAAATACACTTTTAAATATTACTTAATCTTTGTAGGGCAAGTTCAATTAGCTCCTATGTGTTCTGTCCCCTGTAATGGGAGAATCAATTTCTATTTATTTAATTATTTTTAATATTTTCCATGTTGTATATATCTGTTAACACAGAAAATTTGGGTATATGTTCTATTATCTGATATCACTCAAAAAGTGAAGAGAAGAATTCGTATTTTAAGTTGGCACTGTCCCTCTTTTATATATATATATATATAAAACATGCAGTCCAGTGGATACCTTCCAAATTGCTCTTCTGTTTAGTCACAGTTATCCCCACTGTTCCTAACAGGGTCACGTTCTGTTGCCTTTTGCTGAAGCAGCTGTATAGGTATGGCAGGGTTCAACAAGTACAAGCATCTCGAGCAGTGCAGGGCACGTCACAGTCATGGGAAGGCCGTGCTCACGTAGCTCTAATGTGTCTGGTAGCAGTGTTATTTTATAACAACATGTCCTTTTTGGTGGTGCCAGTGGCTGGGCTGGTTTGTGGAAAAAGAGGTGATAAACTCTTTGTACGGGGGTCCTCGTCTGACGAAGAAGTGAGTACCTGAATAGGGTTATTGAGGTTAGGGCATCTACTGTCCATTGAAGTGTTTTGGTAGACCAGGGCTCTGGCAAGACTGCATTTGCATCTTAGATTGACAGAACATGCCATGCCTGTTTTAAGCTTAACCTTTATTTCTTTTTCATAATTTTTTTTAAAAAATAAAGCTTCCACCTTTGACGTTTTTAATGTTGTCTGAAGTGGCACATAGATTTTCATTTCTCAGTGTCATCTAATGTTTCAAACTTTAAAACTAAATTAGTTGCTCGGTGCATTAAGGGCACACTGTTGTATTCAGTGGCTGTCAATGAATTTATGTGATAAAATCTGAGACTGCAAATGTGAAATGAACTGTAAGTCAGGAATGTCCTACTGAGCAGTCGTATTTTTGCCAGAAGCATTTTCATATCTAGTAAAGGGGATGGATTGAAAGGCACTGTGGTGGAGAAAGCTTCCTGCTGCAGCTTCTGGTAGCTGTCTGCCTTAGCTGCTTATGCAGCTGTTTCACTTTGGAGCCTTTCCAGGGAACAGTCACTGCTGATCCAGAAAATGTGTTGTTTCATTACAGTTCATGCCTGTCTCATGTTGCATCACATTTAGCTTTATCACTAACAAACACTTGTCCAAATCCATGTAGGATGTAACCCTGTGGAATCAGTCAAATTAGTCCTTGGTGGATCCCTGCTGCTTTGGGTGTTTCACAAAGGCCAGGGCCAGTGTGAAGTCCTGGGTCTGCTGACTGTGGGAATGGATGTACCTGAGGCCAAGAGCAAGGGACAGAAAAAGGTTTGCCATGGACAAGGCAAAGTATTCTGTCCCTCTGTGTCCTGTGGGCAGTCTCCTGTCACTGTGTGGAGGGGCCCACGGCTGCTGAGGACACCTGCAGTCATTGGGGTTAAGGGGATTTGAGGCACATGGAGAAAGCCACCCCTTGGTGCTCATTTCTGGCAGCCTGATCCATTCCTGTGGGTTTTGATTTCCAATCGGTGATTTACGTAAATATTACATATAAGTTAAAGGCATTTAACTAACTTGGGCAGAAGGTTTTTTTCTCTTTTTTTTCACTAGTATGTGTGCCCATTTCCACTGAAGAGTAGCAGCAGTGGTGCTTCTGACTTGGAATGCCTTAGGGCAACAAAGGGTGTCTCTGTGTCTATCCAGTTGTTGTTGAGCTGGAGTCTAAAAATAATCTCCTCTTTTTCACCTCTAAAACAACTAAAATGCAGAAATGAGAAAATCTTGAACTTGGGGAGTGGTTGTATCTTCTGTCTTCATCGCAAGAAATTACAGAGAGTAGACCGTCATTGAACACTCTTTTTATTTGTTTTCCAGAATTAATATAATGGTTGGTTACTTTGGGCAGGAGAGGAGTGAGGGATTTAGAGTTGGGTGACAACAGTGGGATAATGCATTGGGCTCCAACAGGATTTTTCTATTATTAGCTACTTGGTTGCATCTCCCACTCCCATGCTACTACCAACTGGTAGATTCCTTGAGTGTGATCATGTACATGCTGAGAGGTAACATTTTTTTTTTACATTTTTCAAGGTGAATGAGTAGATTCTGTCTCTCAATTCAAGTGGATGAGATTTTTTTTTGACTAGGTCATTGTGGAGTGCTATTTTGGTTTCATTTTTTGATTGTTGGGTTTTTTTGGTTGGTTGGGTTTTTTTTTAAACACAGTGCTGGTATTTTTGCCCTTTCCCTCCTCTCTTCCAAACTCTCCATTGTTTCTCCATGTTACTTTACTGTGTGAAAACCAGTGGAGGCATTCTGCAAATTCTCAGCTGTTAAACTGCATATGGTTTTTCCAAATGGGATACAGGTGCCTGGATTCACAGGCTGCCCATTTAATACTGGGGGGATGGGAGGGGTTGCAAGAGGCCTCTGCTTCACATCTCTCTCCCTTTCCTCCCTTTTTGTTTTGTAAGTCATATATTTGCACATTATATACTGGAGATCATATCAAAAACCTGTGCCTGGCACAGAAATCATTCTGCTGTCAAAAAGGTAATTTGTGCTGTCATTTAGCTCCTCACTTAGTGCTCTAATTCAGTGTAGGAACGTTTTCTGCAGATTTTCAAGGCACTGCCATTCCTAAGCATACTCATAAAGTAGCATCTTTACAGTCAGACTGACCTTTGAATAGAGTCAAGCTCATGAGACTTATCAAATGCTGTGTATGTTTATATTATTATAAGTGAAAATTTCTGATATCTTTTAATTGTACCAGGAAAAAATACATGAAGTTCTGCTCTATTTCAGTCTGAAGATAAATAAGGCAACGTGTAGTGTGCTTGGTTATAGTGCGGGGCAAGATTAATACAGAAACAATTGTCTTTTGGAGAGTAATAGAATATTTTTTAACAGTATCATAGAAACACAGTATTTACTCAGTCCCTTTAGTAGGCAACTGTTATAAAATATGCATGGGTTTTTAGTGTTTTATTGTGAGATGCAAAAATACCTGTGCTTTACTTAAGTATGAATTTAAACTGAAAGAGTCCTAAGTTTGTCACGAGGCAACTATTACTGGCCTAATTAGTCCTCTTCAATGGGAATTTTCTAACCAGTATTCTAAAAATACTCTTGCAGAAGTTTAGCTCAGACCAGCATGTCCATTTACTTATGATAGTTTATACTGTAAGTGTAAAACTTCAATTGTTGCATGTATCTTGTCAGTAGTTGGTATCATTCATATCCAGGATGTTTGCAAGAGTACGTGAGTTTAGATCACATAAAATCCTGAAGAAAAGCACTCGTGGTGACCATTGCTTGTGGGAGTTGGTGTTTATGGGCAGTCTCTTCAGAACTGCCAGTTACTGCAAAGCTGGAGTTCAGTGGAGGAGATTTGATGTACATGGATGCATAACTGTTGTTTTTTCCATCATCATTTATTCTTTCTTTAATTTTGCCTTAACGTAGATGCTGTTCTTGGTGAAGGTACTAAATTCAGTGAAGCCTCTTACTTGACAGAAAGTATTTATGTAAATTTGCAGGCAGAAAATCAGCCCTTGATACTAAGGTTTTCATCGAGAAAAATGCCTTCTCTCAGTATTTCTGTCTTGCACTAACATGGTGTGCTCTCAGTAGTAAACCAGGATGTAACATCCAATGTGATACTGATTCTTCAGGCAGCTCACTGAAGTCTTGTCATGATCTTGTTCTTGCATAAGCTGCCCTGTAAAACTGTGCAAGTCTTTCTCCCTTCATTTCCAGCCTGAACAAGAAATATTCAAATGCTCCTTGGCAGTCCTCTTCAGCAACTGTTACTTGGAATAACTTGTAGAAGATGCTTTGAAAAGTCAAGTTACCCTTTACCTTTTTTGGGGATGTTCTGGCACCGCTAAAAGGCAGTTGATCTCTGCATGGTTATGTGGGTGTCAAGAAGCCTTTGGCATTTCTCCAACACTGTTTATGTTTCAGGATTGATTGTGTGAGACTTCCTTATGTGATGCCTGTTGTCACAATCTGTGTTAAATTGCAAGAAAATAATTTCTAAATCAGGTCCTGATGAACCAGGAGACTTGGGGTAAAAGGAGGTGAAAATAGGATGCCATCCAAGGTTTGTTCTAGGCTGGCTCCAAGGTTTCTTCTGTGACTGTTTATGAGCAGAAAGCTGGGGAGTGATAATGTCCCTTCCCTTAGTAAAGATAGGAACGTAAATGCAGTAAGAATTACCTTTGCAAGGGTTTTGTGATGGTTTTGACATTAGAAGTTTCAAAAAAAGATAACAAAATGCCAAGAGTAAGCTCTACACCAGCAGGAAACATCCTTAATAAATCAAAGAACAAAGAGCTCTGAGAGCTTGATAATTATGTTTCTGGAAGGTAACCATGGGTGACAGCAAATATACAACTATTTTTCATGATGTCTCTAGGCAATTACGAAGATACTTTGTCAATGGTGATAGGAGGAGGGAGGAGGGCAGAGTCCCCCTTAGAATTCTGACATACTGTGTTGCAGAGCACCAGGAGGAACCAGAAGGGTTTTCTGTGTGGGTTTTATTACTTGGCAAGGTTCACTATGCTTAAATCTTTGAAGACTGGCTTTTTTTTTTTTTTAAAGTTGCATTTATTTATATATAATACGGTTTGTTAGCTAGAAAAACAACCTCACCTTATCAGACCATGTATGGGTTTATTTGTAAAATATTTCTAACTGCTTGGTAAACATGACTGGAAAACCCTGTAGCTGTGAAGGCAGTCGCTCACTTGTCAGAGCTGAGAGTTCCTGTGTTAATCACAAGAAGCATGTGCAAAAAAGGCTTGACCCAGATCCATCAGTGAGCCTTTCAGTCAGGCTATATTTGCACTGTATTTTCTTCCTTTATAATTACATCTGTTGATTTTTAAAAATTTATTAAATATTTATTTATTTATTAAATATTCAGCATGCAGTGAGGAAATGTTCTCCTGAAATTGTGAATTAAATATGTCATTTTAAGAGGAAAAAAAGCCAAGTGGCTAATGCAACAGCCTAAGTGTAATATCTCTGGTTGACAAAACACTTGCCTAAAGCAAAGCCAAAGCACCTCCCAGGAGTTTTCCTTTCAGTGGGAATTTATTGGAATTATGTATTAAATTTTAAAAAAAGTTTTGCACTTTTATGATTAGATTGGACAAAAGTCATGGACAAAAGTCAGCACCAGATACTTTTTGCTTAAGTTGTTAAATTTGAAAACAAATGGCGAAGAAACCAAAATAAATAAATGACTCTATTTTATGAAATTGCAATGTAATGGGAACCAGACCCATGTCCAAATGAGCCTCCAGATACAGTCCGTGCTTGCTTTGAAACTGTAATCACTGTCTGGCTATGTGTGCGGGACGCACAGGAGCATGTCTGGCCTCTGACATAATGGCTTTGGATTTGCAACAGGGCCCAGCTAGGCTGGGCCTGAGCTCTCCCCTCCACCCAGAGCCACCTCAGCCCTCCCTGCCCCAGCCGCTGCAGCGCCTGAGCTGATGGTGTGGATTTTGTGAAGTCTGGAGGAGGGGTTGGTGGGAGGTGTGGAACATCAGCGTTCTCCAGCTATAAGACTGTTTCTAATCAGTTTTCAGTAATCAGTCAATGTAAGCATTAGATATGCTTGGGTTTTAATTAGCTGGCTTTCTGGAAATCCTTTGCTTGTTAATCTGTGAGAAATTACAGCTGCCAACTAAAATTTGGGTGAGAGTCCTCTATAATCATTTGGAAGTGATTCTTCTGAAGATGTGCAAACTTCAGTTTAAGCTCCTAAAATGTGATTGTCCTAAAGGTGAGGATGTTGACCACTGGGTGAAATGGAATAGGACAAGCTGAGTTCCCTGGCCCTGGTGAAGCAGGACAGGTCTGCTGAGTTCCCTTCACATGTCCTGAACCAGGCTGTTATATCCAGGGTACACCCTCACTTGAAAGAGTGAGTTACTAATGCTGTAAGGCTACTGGCTTATTATAGATTTGTCTAACAAGTCTAGCAAATGTACACTGATTTCCTCTTTAAAACAAAAAACAGCCTACACTAAGACCACTTATTTCCTTTCCCCTCTGTTTTACAGAGCTGTAATCTGGTTTACTGCAAGTGCTTCAGAAACACTAAAGGGAGTTCAGAAATATGTGAGCAGATGCTCTAAAGTGTTTGGCTTTTTACTGTTCCCTCTGTTACATCTTTTTATTAGATGCTTTTATGTCTGCATTAAGCACAGTTTATCCTCTTGTGTGAATTCACTGAACACAACATGCAAACAAAATTTGAAATGTTAATTGATTTAAATAGATTACTTGAATATACTCTCAGTCTGGCTGAATATCGAGTCAGATATAAGGGTAAATTAGAAACTGTGTGGAACTAATACAAAACCCTGCGTAATAACCCTCCTTTTCTCTGCTAGTGTTTAATTATTGGAGGTGGCCCATGTGGCTTGAGGACTGCCATAGAACTTGCCTTCCTGGGAGCCAAAGTGGTGGTTGTGGAGAAGAGGGACACTTTTTCAAGAAACAATGTGTTGCATCTCTGGCCATTTACCATCCACGACCTCCGAGGACTGGGAGCAAAGAAATTTTATGGGAAATTCTGTGCAGGATCTATTGATCACATCAGTAAGTATCCGAGGGCATGGGCACTGTTAAGATAAGAGGTTACCAAGAGCAGAAGATTAATGGAGACCTTCTTGGTTTGCCAGAATGTTTATCTGCTTTAAACATGTGTGAGTGCATGTGTGCACACACAGAGGAAAAAAATTGTCTCATGTAAGCAAAATGGCAGTAGAAAAAGTATACAGTCTTATGGAGCAGTTTTCTTGTTAGTCTGAACTTGTTAAACAATAGATTTTGATTATGAAATATGAAGAATATTGATATTCATTCTAGTACTTTGAAGGCAGACACAGCCCTGATCTAATGAGAATATATGTGAAAGTGAGCTAATTTACAGGGAAATATGACGTACAGTTTTGTATCCTAAAATGGCCAACATACTGGTTGGCAGAACCTTTAAATGTCATTAACAGAAAGCCCTACAAAAGTATTCTAAGAAACTCAACTGCAACAAGTTTTACCCACAAGATTGTGCTGTAGGAGGAAAAGGAAACGGAAGAGAACAACATCCTGTGGTGGTTGCTACATTTACATTCATCACAGTGTAGGAAATAGTAATGCTTCATGCTTGTGTTAACAATGAGTATCAGTCCAGTAGCATGCTGGGAGCAACTGTGATTGCTTACTCATTAAATACACCCTTGTTACTCGCTATCTACAGGTATTCGACAACTTCAACTTATCCTCTTCAAAGTTGCACTTATACTGGGAGTTGAAATCCATGTGAATCTGGAATTCGTGAAAGTCCTGGAGCCTCCTGAAGATCAAGAAAACCAAAGTATTCCTTATTATAATGTAGTTCTGTTCACAGTAACTTCTTTTATGTCAGACATTATATGAAGTCATTCAAGGCAGTTGAATTCTGTTTAAAGAAACAGGAGAGTTTTGCCCTCTTCTTCAGCTGGTTTTGCTCTGTGCACTCGTAGGCATGATAAGTATCATTGTGACAGAGCACTGATAATTCCTAAAATATGACCCAGGCTGAGAAGCTGAGGTTTTGCACTATGCCTTCTGGCATGTGTTTGAGGCTTTGTAGGGAGTCTGGTGTGGCTTCTCGGTATCTTCTTGCAAAAACAAATTTTGATTGAGAATATAAATATTGAGGATGGATTAAGCACCCAGGGCCTCATTTTGATTTCACGTTTGATATAACTCCCACTGGTACATATAGTCTTATCAACATTCTTATGCAAGATTTCTCATTCTTTTGTTTCTATTTTTTTACAAAACATTAATACTTAGGGTGTAGTAGCAATAGAATATTTTAAAATTTTACTTCAGTTGAAATACTATGCTACTATCTCATTAAAGGGTTGTGACAGTAGAACAAATACGTTGTTTTAGGTAGTTGAAGTATATAGAATTTTAAAATACAAACATATTCACATAATCAGCTTTGTGTTAATGGAAAGATTAAATTTAGTTTTCTGAGGATGCTTCCTTTTAATTTCTATTTAGGAGGCAATTAAAAGCATTGATGATGGAATACTATTTTTCTTCTTTTAATACCCAGCTCTTCCTTGCTGTAACTGTATATACTGTCCCAATAAGGAAGCTGTGGGGTTATTTCTGTGAGAATGAAGTACTTAAGCATATTCTTGTGTTATGGGTCTGAGAGGAAGTTTAGTGCAGCAGGCGATCCAGATGAAGGCTTCCTTTTTCATTTTACTGTCAGTTCACAAGCTTGACACCTTGCTAATACAGCCTGAAGGTAGCTGTGACTGTAGCTTTTCCTTTCATCAGACCAAGGCAGAATTCAGCTCCATTTGAATGAGAAGTAGTTTGTTTATCTTAATTCCTTTTCTTCAGACTCTGGAATCACTTCTCCATTGTATTACTGAAGAATGAATAAATATTATTTGTGTTTTTAGAGACAGGCTGGAGAGCTGAATTTCTCCCCATGGATCACTCTTTGTCAGAGTATGAATTTGATGTTATTATTGGTGCCGATGGCCGCAGGAACACCTTAGAAGGTAGGTGTTGTGAATGAGTGCTTTTATGCTTATTTGTGGTCTTCAGGGTATCTTGAAGGACCTGAAAGTCAGAGGAGAACACAAAGCAACAGGTTGCCTTTCAATCCATTGAAGTCTGTGTGGAAACTGTTATTTTGTGTGGCATCTTTTGCTTTTGCTGTTAGTTGTAACTCAACTACAGTTTACTATTGTCAAAATAAAGACATTCAATGTCATTACTGCTTCTGAGCTCTGTGTATTGCATTGCCTACAGAATGCATTATAGTGCCATTGGGCTTGCCTCAAGGTTAGGTAATTATTATATTGTGATTTAACTTCAAGGAGGCTGAAAAGATACAAGGAACTGTGTAATCTTTGCTATTGTGCTGTAAATTTGCCCTGTATGTTTGAACTAACGACCAAAATGTGACTGCTTCAGAAACAGTTACTTTGGAAACAATACCAAAAGATAAATAACTCCTAAGTGTGTGGGAGGAGAAAGGGTAAAAGCTTCATGGAGTCGCTGCTGAGAATTCAGACCCTCTGAGCTGTCTTTCTTAGTGAGACACTGTATAAGCTGCTCCTGTATCACACGAACAAACCTGCTACTTAATTATTTAGTTCCCTTTTAACTTTAATTATATCCATGCTGGTTGCCGTTCCCTAAGTACACTATTTCCCTTTCTTTTTATTAGCTTCATAGTTTGTCTGCTTATTCTTTTATCTACCAACCACAATATGCTTACAGTTAATTCCTTATAATGTTCTATTGGAAATTTCCCTACACTGTTGTCCAGCTGTGCCCCATAAAAGACTGTTTGAATAGTCAAGTACTAGCAAAGTGAAATTATTCTTTTCTCAGCTGCAGACTCTATTCAGAAGTTAATGATTATCATCATGCCAGCATCTAAGGGAGTATTTGTTGCACTGAAGGTACATTTGGAAGCTGGTATTGTCATATTAAATTTATTCCAATGAAATAACAAGAGCATATCAAGAAGCACAGAGACAAAAATTTGTAACTGATTTATTTCTTCTCAGAAGATACATGTATTCTCTCAAGTCATTTGCAATTGGCTAAAAATACTCTAAGAACCCTCTGTCCTACTTCATAATTTAATTATGGATAAGGGGAACATACAGATGGAAGAGCTGAAATGTGGGATTGCAACATCATGGCTCAGCAGACTTTTTTTGGGGGGGAAAAGAGGAAGGAAAGGTGGAGCAAGAGGGTAAGGAACTTCACAGTCAGTCTCACCTTGGAAATCTAACTGTTAAGCCCCTGAGTATTTGTCAACCCCAAATACTTTTGAAAAACCTCATCAGATGGTAGTGTGTGCACCTAAGCATTGGTACAGGGATTTCTTTTTCTCAGATCTTTCTCTGCTGCTTTTGACTGCTGATCTCTTGCATCTTTTTTCATGAGCTGTTTACCACCTATGTAACAAATACCTAATTTTCTATTTAGCATGTTAAAAATGTCTCCATCCATTAAATTTAATCTGTTCTATTTCTAAGCTTTTCCAAAAAATATTTCATGTTTTTCTTTAGTCATGATTTTCCTTAAATTTCTTACCAAGTTCAACTTCTTCACATAATTCCCTTCCAGATCTGTTTTTTTCAAATGAGACTTTATCTTGAATGCAATACAACTGTAGTTTTGCTGCTGAAAATGGGGAAAAAAAGAACTCTTTGCATTCAAGGGAATTTTTAAGGAATGATGGAATCTACTGATGGTGTGTTAGTTGATGGAGTGTGGGACTAGATGTAGGAAAGAGGCTGAGCTGCCTTGAGCTGACCCTCCCTGAAAGTCCAGTGTTTTAATTCTTTCTCTTTGCTTACCAGGTTTCAAGAGGAAGGAGTTTCGTGGAAAGCTGGCTATAGCCATCACTGCCAACTTTATAAACAGAAATACAACTGCAGAAGCCAAGGTAGAAGAAATTAGTGGTGTTGCTTTCATCTTCAATCAGAAGTTCTTCCAGGACCTTAAAGAGGAAACAGGTGGGTGCCTCCTCATTTTTTCCACTAGCAAATACAAGAAGTAGCAGAGGAATTCTTGTGCCAGGCTACCCTCCTAATCCTGGTAACATCAATTTAAATATGCTGTATAAAAGAATTCCACATGATAAAATGTTGTTGATACCAAATCTTGCAGATGGAAGTGCCCATTTATGGTACAGTGGGATATTTTTTTAGCTTAGGCGTTGCCACATCATGGCTTGTTTTAATGTTTAAATTTTTCTCAACTGTAAAAATGTCTGCTATGTTGAACAAATTTAGAAGAGAGTTTTCAGGGCCCAGAAATTTCCCTTAAGACATGGTTTGTTTTGTTGCTATCTGTTCACATACTGAACAGCTTAAATGCTTTGAAAAAGGCTCTGCCCTTCTGAGAGGAGTTTATTCTTGCTTTTTGATGTGTGGAGCTGATAAACTGATAATTTATCTCCCATAAATACTAAAAATATAAACTGTGAAATGCTTCTTAATGAAAAGGGGTTTCAGAATAGTTGCACCCACTGTCAGTACAAGCAATTCTGTTCTTGATTTACAGCTGATTTTTTAAGAAATTATTATTATAATTGAAAACAAAAGTCCTGCTTAGACCCAACGCCAGCAACCAAAAAAAGCAGTTTGTTTTCTTGGCACCCAGTTCTACCTCAGAAGAATTAATGCTGTAGTTAACTGGCTGTTCCATAAAAGAATGCTGAATAACTTTACACTGTGCTGAGAAAAACTCCTGTGGGGTAAGGTCAATCTCCTCACATGTTTTGTTTTATGACATTTTATCCACTAATCCTGCATCCCAGGGAATGCATCCCAAGAAGGAAAGGCACCTGCAGGGATCAATCACATGTTGTTGGTAAGTGACACAGACAGTGCATTGCACTTGGTAACAAACCTATTGTGTCTTTTCAGGGATTGACCTGGAGAATATTGTTTACTATAAGGACAGCACTCATTATTTTGTGATGACGGCAAAAAAGCAGAGTCTTCTGGACAAAGGAGTGATTATTAACGTATGTAAAAATGCTGGCTAAAGCCCTGTTTTATTTACTTGGCGCAGAATAAGCATGAACATCTGCATAAATGTTGTGGCATGTTATAGAGTGTGTTATAGACTTAATCACTTCATTAAAGCTCAGGTCACTTGGATCTTACTCTGACTTTTTTAAAATTAGCTTTTACCTTCAGTCAGCACAAAGTTTCTCTGGAGAACCGAAAAAAATACTTCCCGAATTTATCCGTTCTGAAACTGGCTGTAATGGGATCTTGACTCACCTTGGAAATACTTGATTGGGATCATTGCACCAGAAAATAAAACCCTCATTTATTTAAATTTATTTAGCACAGCTATGTCTAGTTTTATCAGGCAAATAGGGAAGCATAAAAACCCTACCCCAGGCTAAACTGCAGATTCTCAAGTGGGTGGAATATGATAGAAAGAGGCTATAAACACAATGGCCTGAACTTTCAGAGGTACTTGGAATTTTGAGGGGTTTTTCTTTTTATTTTTTTTCCCCCTTCTTCTGTAAGATGGAGGGTTTTTTCTTTTGTTTCTAGAAAGTGTTACAGCACCACTTAAATTTCTCTTCCTGGAAACCAAAGGGAGGTCAATTTTTCTTGCAAAGTAAGACAGTGCCAAAACAGTCAAGTGTTATTTCCTGAAGGAAGTACTTGTGGGCAACTATCAGAAGGTTTCTTGGCTTTCTGATGGGACCACTTAGCTCAGTTCCAGGATTCCCTGCCCTTTTGGAGGCCAGGGGCTCCCAGGACAGAGCAGCTGTCTATGACCAGCCTTGGGGGCACTGGGTGGTGAGCCCTGGGTTTGTGGCTCTCATGTTTGTAGGTGGGAGCAGTACCAGGAGATCTATGGGGAGTTTGGAGAAGAGGAGCAGCAGCTGTAGCTTATCAGAGCTGTTTTCCTGACCTACTCAGGTCTAAGTGGAGAAAAAACCCCAGCCCAGTCTGTCTGAAACAACTGGGCTAATAGCGATTTTGTGGTATCATCCTGCGATTAGGGATCTCATCCATGATTAAGCTGAAAATAGAAACTGCCTTATTAATAATCACTGGCTTTAAGTAGGATGACCTGCAAAGGCAGGGTGCTTCAGCACTCAGATAAAAAGCCCCCAGACCACAGCCCAAAACAGAACAACAGAGTGGTTTGAATATGTTGTCATTACTGAGATGTTAAGTCAAAAGTTGAGTTGAGTAAGGGATGGCTGAGAATAAATTGGTGATGACGGTTGCCCCTCAGAATGATATTTGTCCTCAGGGAAGGACGTATCCTACGAATGCTGTTGCTATTAGGGTTAGTAGTAGAATTACTCCTGTATTTCAGGTTTCTTTATATAGGTAAGAGCCGTAGTATAGGCCTCGTCCGATGTGGAGATAGATGCAGATGAAGAATAGTGAGGCTCCGTTTGCATGGAGGTTTCGGATCAGTCATCCAAATTGGACGTTTCGGCAAGTGTGGGCTACTGATGTAAAGGCTAGGGTGGTATCTGCTGTGTAGTGTATTGCTATCAGTAAGCCAGTAACGATTTGAGTTATAAGACAGATGCCAAGGAGAGATCCAAAGTTTCATCAAGCTGAGATGTTGGAGGGGGTGGGGAGGTCAATTAGGGAGTTGTTGATTATTTTTAGGAGAGGGTGATGTTTTCAGAGGTTGAGTGCCATTAAGGTCTATTGGGTCTATTGAGTGGATGAAATGAGGATGATGAGGATAGATAGGGCGAAGGATGTTAGGTATGTTTTGATTAGTCCGGTGTGTAAGGTGGTAGAGATTTTAGCTGCCTTGAGTTGGAGGGTGGCGAGTCCTTCGGGTCCTATCTTTTTATATCAGGATAGGTCAATTAAGTGAGATGCAATTTTTTGTCCGGTGGTTAGTAGTTGAGTGGAGCTGTATCATCAGTATTTCTGCTCTCATGTGGTTTCAGATGTGGGGTGCACATGTGCAAAAAAACATTGCAGAGGTGATGATAACATCTTTTGATGGGAGGGAAGTAATGTTATGAAAATAACACATAACTAAGGAACTGCAAGACACTATAATATCCTGTTGCAAATAAAGCGTCTTGTTCAGTGTTGTCATGGAGAGTTCATGTTTGAGGGTAGTACAGTAAACTATGTTTGTGTATCAGCTTTTTAGAAGAGATGACAAGTCTTACTTGGTTCTTTATGCTGTGAGTTGTGTGGTTCCCACTCATGTTATAAAACTGCAGTGTTGCAATTCAGAGAGGATAGTGGGTTATCTCATCCTACGTGCTTCTCTCCTTGCAGGACTCCGTTGACACTGAGTTGCTCCTCTGTGGGGAAAATGTGAACCAGAGCAATTTGCTGTCCTATGCCAGAGAAGCTGCTGACTTTGCAACCAATTACCAGCTGCCTTCCTTGGATTTTGCAATTAATCACTATGGCCAACCAGATGTAGCAATGTTTGATTTTACTTCCATGTATGCATCTGAAAATGCTGCACTAGTGAGAGAGAGGCACAGACATCAGCTCCTGGTGGCACTTGTTGGAGATAGTTTGCTTGAGGTATATCTTGGAATATCTTTCAAGTAGTCTTTTATTTTCTTTTTTGTTCCCTTAATCCAAGCATTCAATCTACCCTCCAAACCAAAACAAAACATCCTCTCTTGCATGTCCTGAAACAGTGGTACTTTCTTTGGAATATATTTTTTTTTCCTTTTTCTTTTCTCTTTTTTTATGCCATACTTTGTCAAAGCTAATGCTTGGCTGGCAGCCTCTGGCTGAGATCCCGTTTTGCTCTATGTAAGTTGTATTTCTGTCTGAAAACTGTGAGCTCTGTGTCCTCAGCTTGGGTGCATGGCATAATTTTCCTGACTTCCACCATAGAGAAAAACTTGATCCAAATTATTATTGCAGTCTCTTTGCCTTAATATGTTCTCTTTTTTTTTCTCTCTGAAGTGAAAAGTCTCTGTTGCAATTCTGTTTTGTTGGTTTTTTTTAACTCATGCTGACAACATGAAGCCAATGAAAAGAACAGTCCAAAGCAAAATTAGGAGATGAGAAAGGCATCTTTTCCCCCTTTTTTTTCCTTGACTAATTCTTGAGTCTTCTTTTTTTTTTTGCTCAGTTTAAACTTTTTGAGGTTAAGAAATTTTTTTTTGAATATAGAAATTAAAAAAAGGAAAAAGTGAAAGAACAATCTTTTTCATTACCTAAGACTTGGAGGAGAGACACATCTAAAAACTGCAAACACTCTATATTGTATTTTGACTCTTTCTGGGATATTTTTCTAAGACAGTATGAAACCCCAGACTCCAAATTCGCGTTGTATGTTACTTTTGTAATGAGACCTTAAGAAATACAAGGAATTAAAGTGCAGATGCTTCTTGCAGCCCTTCTGGCCGATGGGTACTGGCTGTGCAAGAGGCTTCTTGGCTGCTTTCGACACTGCCTGGATGGTGCGGAGCTGGGCTCAAGGGAAATCCCCACTGGAGATCCTGGCTGAGCGGTGAGTGCTGCTCTTGTCTTCCCCATCATTCCCAGTGTTTTAAAGAGTCACATATTGGTAGAAGGCAGTGGATTTCAGAATGCCTTCAGGAGAAACATTCTTCCTCCCTGTAGTGGCATTAGGGTGAAATTATCAATTTTTTAAGGTTATGGAACAATATACAGTAACAGCTGACCATTGCTCTGTGAGCTTCTGCACACTAATACAGAGACCTGTCAATGTGCAGGGCAGGGGTTTAAATCACTGATTTAAATCACTAATCACTAGAATTAAGTGTGATTCTTAGGGAAATAAACCAAAGGTACCTTGCAGCAAAAAAATAACTCTCCAACCACCTCAGCATCTGTTTTTCTGTTCTTAAAAAAATATAAAAAATCCTGAAAGAAGTCTAAATAAATTCTTCAACATTAGCAGCTTTTATAGCTGGTCTCTGTGATATTAATTCTGCAGGTTGGTTTGATAGCCCTGATGTTCTCTCTAGGCTGGTAAATGTGTGGCAAAAGAGAATTACTGCAGTGCTGCATCATAAGCTTCTCTATGTAATGTATTTTTGACCAGAGCAAAAAACCCTGTCATTAAGGACACCAGCAATCCTGATGTCACCACGGTCTGCTTGTTGAATTTGCTGACTTGGGTCCTGCTGGCAGCTACCCTTGCTCTGCTACAGCTGCCCAGGCTGTTTTGGGGCAGATATGTAATAGTCATGGTTGTGGTAATGTGAGTAGGAGCATTGCTAACTACAGCACTTGGAGAAGTTTTAAGATAGGAGCCTGTGGGATGACTCAAACATGGCATAGCCTCAAATGGAAAACTGAACAGCATAGTTACAGCAATTGCAGGATGACAGGATTTAGTGCTGTTATGTGGTAAAGAAGTTACTCCTTGGGTGGATGGTAAAACAAAACCAGATGACTGGATGATGTAACCTCTTTCCGCTCCTCCCCTGCCCCCCTCCCCCACTTTTTCTTGCTCATTTCCTGCCTCAGGAAAATAGGGGCATAAGTTCTAAGAGCCTGTCTTATTGTTGTCCTGTTTCTGTCTGGCATCCTTCTACTGAGTAGGGATAAGAAATGGCATGGATGCATTATGCATTTACTGCATGACACTTGTCCTGGCAGAACCAAAATAAGGTGTGGGTAGCTGAAAAAAAAAAACAACAACAACAAACCCCCACAGAAACCTTACCTCTGTATAACATAAATATTTATTTTAATATATAACTCTTGCATTGTTTTTTCTCTATTAGAGAGAGCATTTATCGACTCTTGCCTCAGACAACCCCTGAAAATATTAATAAGAACTTTGACCAGTATACCATTGACCCAGGAACAAGATATCCAAACTTGAACTTGAGCTGTGTTCGACCTCACCAGGTCAGTACATGAAAGTCCTGCTTGTGAAATCAGTTCTTTTTTTGTCTAGAATAAATAGCGTTGCAAGTGGTGCGCAAACAAAATCTTCGTGACACTCCTTAATTTAGGACCTGCTGCTGATAAAGTTAACCTGCAAAGAAAACTCTTCTTTTCTCTTCAAACAATCCTAACATTATGCTGCTAATTGCTTTTCCTTGTAGGTGAGACAGTTATATGTCACCAACGAGTTACAACAGTGCCCTCTTGAAAGAGTGAGCTCCATCAGAAGATCGGTGAATCTCTCAAGACATGGTACGTGGCACCTCATATTTGCTCTGCCTTAACATGTGTAGCTTTCTGAGCATACAAGAGCTGATTGAAATGTTTGCTCTCCTCTGCAACTGCAGAGTCAGATATTCGGCCTAACAAGCTCTTGACGTGGTGTCAGAAGCAGACAGAGGGATACCGTAACGTCAGCATCACAGACCTGACTACCTCCTGGAAAAGTGGCCTTGCCTTGTGTGCAATTATCCATCGCTTCAGACCTGACCTCATGTAAGTGACGTCTGCAGATCTTGGTTGGTGTAGGGTATATGAAAGCATTACCAAAGTGTAGTGTAAGACTGACCAGAACAACACTGATGCTCTGCAGTCCTCTTCTGTGGCTGTTTTCTGCGAGGAAGTGCACACCATTGCTGGCTTTGGGAGGTGGAGAGGGTGGGGTTGGTTTTGCTTTGTTTTTTCTGTATGTCCTTGCATGCCATTTAAAAATAAATATATATGCTTTCAAAGAGCTGAGAAGGCTTTGAACCTTATGATTTGTCATATTTGTGGGAGTCGTGTGTCTATTTATAACAAAATTTGCAGTGCTTGGAGAATGCAAAGAGCTGCGTTCCCAGGTCCCTGGAGGAAGGGTTTTAGTGTATGTTTAAAACCACAGCAACAATGGCACTGTCATGAGTTACAGAAATACCTGGGTGGGCCTTGGATGAGCCATCCTCTGTGCTTTGTAGTGGTTGCTGTGACAATCATGTAGGGAAGCACTGGATCATGGGGGTGGAGGTTTCGCACAACTCTGTCCAGAACAGCACAGCACCCTTTCACTTGTGCTATGCAAGAGGGGCTGACCCCTGTAAATTAACAGTCCTCGGGATTGAGTGTAAGCCAGCATTCCCCTTTCAACAGTATTTCTGGGGTCCTAAGGCTACAAGACCCAACTTTGTACGTATGAATATTCTGTAAGGTCCCTCAGTTAGATGCAAGATGGTCAGTGTGTAACAGGTGTCAGGAAGTGGCAATTGCTGGCAGTGCTTGATGCAGTCGTGGGGTGACTCTTCTCTCTTCTCACCAGTCTCCAAAATGAAGTGGATGCATTCTCTTGCCTTCCTGCACAGACTTAGGAGTGACAAAGGATTTATTGTTCATCTCCCTTTATTGTGGATAAATGGAAGGAATAGTTGAGCTCTTTTACGAGGTGTGATAAATTGGAAAAAATAGGAGTGGTACCCAGGGTGCTAGTTTGTACGGTTTTGCCAGAGGAAGAGCTGAGATTTCAAAAATAAGTTTGTTGGGGTTTTGCTTTTGTTTTTTGTTTTGTTTTGGTTTTTTGTTTTTGTTTGTTTGTTTTTTGGGGTTTTTTCCTTGGATTAGCTTAAAAGAATTAGAATTATGTTTTTATGACTATAATGGGGAGACAGGGTATAGAAAGCAAAGTAGTCTTTGCTGTCTGTGGAAAACTTGTCTTTTTAAGCACTGCTCTTTACAAAGTCAATAAATGTATCTTCCTGAGCTAACAGACCTCCTGCTGTTTAATGCTGTGTTTGGACCTTTTGTATTAGATGAGTTGTTGCCTGTGTTGGCTTTTTGTATTAGACCAGGCTGCTGAAGGACTTGGCTAGATGAAATGCAGGCAGGCAAGAGAGGCATTGCCTATATGGGCTGTGGACAGGACTGGGGTGGAGGGCTGCCCAAACCCCCCTGCTCCAGAAATGGGCAGTGCGTGGGTGAGGGAATAGGAGAAATTCTTTGGGGATTCAAAAACTCACATTCCTTTATGAGGAGAAAGAAACTAGCCTGCCTGGAGCTTTGTAATTTATTCACATGTTTATTTTAATCATGAATTTTGGAAGTGGTTCAAGAGATCAGAGTCTTAGAATAGGTCCCATAGAAAATGGATTAGAGACTGGATAACAGAGTTCCAGATGTGTGATGTACATACTTAGTGCACTTCTAAATTCAGTTATGACCTGGGCAGGAGGACCTTTCTCAAACTGCCTGTGTTAACACCTTAAAAAAAGAAAGGTTAGTGCCTGTGCATGTGCGTGTGCACATATATAACAAGCTTTTCTCATAGAATGTCAGCCTAAATTTATTCCTCCTGGCTTTGGTGATTTATAGAACTAATCAAAACTAAGAAGTCAATAGCTAATGGATGAAATTTGTAGTAGTGCAGCTGTATTTGGAGAGGAAATAGGTTTCTTAGCACTTCTGAGGAAGAATTGCATTTCTTCATAAAAAAGAGAATCCTTTTCTGTGGGACTACATCAAGATCCAGTTCAGTGAAAAAGCTTTTTAATTACATTCTGGCAAAGCTGTTATTTGTAATAGTGGGATTTGTGTGTGTCTCTTAGCTTTGATATTGTGTGGACTCTGTATCTTTGGCCCAGTGAAATGCCTGTGCCCTCATTCTTGGTGCTGTTCTGTGCCTCTCCCATGGGCAAGGGAGCACTGCATGTTCCCGAGGGGAGCAGAGAGAAAACCACTGCTGATGCTGCTGTGTTGTCCCCACAGCGACTTTGATGCTCTGAATGAAGAGGATGTTGTCAAAAACAACCAGCTGGCATTCGACGTTGCTGAGCAGGAGTTTGGGATCCCCCCTGTGACCACGGGCAAGGAGGTGGGATCAGCTGGGGAGCCTGACAAGCTCAGCATGGTCATGTACCTGTCCAAGTTCTACGAGCTGTTCCGGGGCACACCTCTGCAGGCAGTAGGTAAGCAAGACCCAGGCTGCTCCTAATCCCTGCAAGTTTGGGAAGGGGAAGCACTTCATCCAGGCTGCTGACAAGCACTGCTCCTGAGCCAAGAGTCCTTTCCCAGCTGAGCCATTCTGGCATGAGAGCATGCCTGCTTCTGTCTGCAACAGTTACCTTGGGCTTAAAACAGGAAAGGGGAAAACCCTGATTGAAGACCAAGGTTTTGTGGGTCCTTGGTGGTTTCAGAGAATAGGAGCAGCTGGATAACTGCTGCTTGACATCATGAAGTTCATGTATCAAGCTGTTAGTGTGATTCCCTGGGTAAGGATGACTGCCCACTGCACATTTATGCCTGTATGTTTTTCTTTTTCAAAAAGCCACTCTACGTTGTCTGTGTTTACTTTTATTTGTCTGTTTCTTATATATCATTTCTACTAGCAGTCAACTGGAAGGCTTAGTCAAAACAATTTAAAATAGATCGGAGTAAATAACTCATCTTTTTTTGACAGATGCTGATGAGAAGCAAAATGGAGAAAATGATCTTGGTTCAGCAAAATCATCAAACTACACCTCTAATAATTATTTAAATTTAACTTTACCAAGAAAACGAGTGCCAAAGGTAAGTTGTGAAGGAAGAACTGCCCTATAAATCTTTCTTTTTTGAGAGGACAAAAATAAGCTGCCAGGCTCAAAAATAGGGGTACTATAATAAAAAGGCCTGTAAACTGAGATTTTTTTTTTTGAGTCAAACAAGCTTTCACAGTATAGAAAACCAACACATATGTGCACACTCAATCATTATGATGTTTGTAAGGATAAAACTGAAGCATTGTCACTGGCAAAGGGCTGAAGCATTAGTGGTCCCAGTTAAGCATTCCCTGTAAATGCAAAATTTTGAATCGCAGTGAGAATTTGGGATGCACTTGGGGAGACTTCCTGTCCATTGTTCACATCAATCTTCAGTGCAGGTGAAAGTGAGAGGAGGATGTTGTTTCATTTTGTGTGTTTATAAGTTGCTGTTTCCAACTTGAAATATTTGAGATCTCTGCTGCCTTATGTGTATTGACATATGTGTTATTTTTGGAAAATTTTCAAAACTTGTTTTTAGGAGATTTTGTGCAATGCTGGATGGGCCCTTTGGGTTTGTTGGTTTTTTTATGAGATGGGAAAATCTGGAATTTTCCTGGGCTATTTCTACCATTAAGAAAAATAGTACTGTGGCTCTGTAATCCTAGAGTTAAATCTACAGCCATTCTATTATATTTCAGTTCAAATAATCACTGGTGTGCTAGATTGCTTATTGACTGGGAATGCTGTTTTTTAATGAAAGCAGGAATTTGAACAGTTAGTGGATGCTGTTTCAAGGTTCTGAGGGGAAGCTTTGAACTCTTACAGAAGTCACCTGCAAAGGTAGTAAACAGTGGGCAGGTTGACTAATGTGGCTCTGAGATAATGATCTCTTAGTCATACCTGTGTGCTTTTCTCTCTTGGTCACTTATTAATGGAAATTTATTGACAGGCCCTGTTAGTTGCTGTATTATAAAAAAAACATCCATGCCCATACATGCTATGATTAAAGACTCCACAGCCCTGAGGGATTACAGAGACCTGAGCTAATACTGTCTGGCATAGGACTGTGTCTTTGAATGGATTATAGCTTCAAAAGTTCTATATGATTTAATTTTAGAGGAGTTCTAATGAAATTAGTAAGACACAGTTTTACCTTCTGCCTCTTCGTTAGCTTGGTCTTCTTAAAGGAGACCTTTGTTTTCACAGCCAAGCCTGTCTTCATTTTAACTTCAGTTTAAGTGGGAGTGTCTGCACAACCCAGCTCAGAGGCAGCAGTGTCCAGAGGAACAGCACAAGTTCTACAGCAGCATGGACTCCTCCACCAAAAGGAAATTAACTTCTGCGTTTTCTGAAACAGCTTAATGCAAAACTGTTCCAGTTTTGAATTTCCTAGGCTAGCTAAACACCGTATATTGACTGTTTGTTTGTTTGTGGGGTTTTGGGGGGCTTTTTGTTTGTTTGTTTTTCAGTTTCGTTTTGGTTTGGCTTTTTAAGCAAGCTTCCTTAATGATTAACTGTATTGCTTCATTTACACCTGTGCAGAGACTTTTAAGTCTTGCCTGTGAAAGTACAGATTTCCTACTTCTTTTGGAATTCAGTGTCCTAGCAAAAGTTTGGGTGTACATGTGTGCACTGCATTCCTCAGTATTTTAATATATTGACTTTTAAATTCGTTGCTCTCTTGTTGTGTAGAAATGTGATTTCTATTTTTTTCACCTGGAGAATTACTCCAGAATTTCCAGATATTTCCTAGACTGACTTTTGTCTTGAATATTTTCCCTCTATAAACACATTTTCAAAACCTGTGTATACTCAATTGCCCAGTGACATTGGATATTCTTGTTGGGAAATTTTCCCTTACCCACATTTGCATAAAACCAAGTGGCATGATTTCCAGATAACCAAGCAATAAGGAACCAAACAGGCAAAGTAAACTTAGCTTTTTCTTGTGGTTGACTTCTTTAGAAGAAAAACCTTTTTCCTGACCTGAGGTGGTTGTTTTTCTGTGAGTTATTTGTAGAAGTAAATAGACTTTCAGCATTGGGGAGAGCTTTCCATTACTAAGCCATGCAGCCTCTAACTAACCTCCCATTATGAAGTAATCCTTCTCGCACAGCAGAGCTGTAGTTCTTGGTAGGACATGAAAGCACGAGGTGATTTTCATGATGGGCCCCTCTGGTTTCCCACTACAGGGGCTCATTCACGATGGGAAGTGGAAGTGATACTTCCCAAATCAGCTTGGGAAGCAAGACTATCAAGATATTTTGTATGAGGTTTTGCAGCTCTGTCATGGATGGGGCATGAAACTAGGCAAGATAGGTTAGGACAGAGACTTGAGTGCCATAACCATCTGAAACTACCTGCGAAATGAAGCTCCATGGAAAGCAATTTCTTAAGTTAGGAGTTTGGCTGTGGCTTTAATTTTATGGTTCTTTGCCCTCCAAAAGGTAGTGCCTAACATGATCCAGGTATATATATATGTTCTATCCAGGCTGTAGGAGAGCACAGTGTGTTGCTTTCTAAACTTTCCATAGCATCTAGTTTGTCCTTTTCTTTGGCTGGAAGAGATTTCCTTATCTGGACGCAGGCTGTGAGAGACCAGGAAGCGGGGCCGGAGCTGGTGTAGCTGTTCTGGCAGCCTCTACTGAGCTGGATCATGTTTTCCATTCTCCTCCGAGTGTCAGCTAGGCTGGAGAGGAACTGAGATTTCCTGTGCTCCAGACTAATAAATGAATGGAGGTGTTTACACAATACAGGGCACAGTTCTTTTGGAGCCTTGCTCGGCAATTAAATTGCTTTGTCTTTCACTGCTTTGTAAATATGTTAATGAGAATCCTTTATATAAGATTTTTGAAAGGCAGCATCGTGTTTGCTCCATTCACTCAGGCAAATTCTGCTTTTATGTAGTACAGACTATTATGCAGAATACATTAGGCTGTTCTGTTGTTCACCCTTTCTTGGTAGGCTGATGACTATAGGTAGTGTGTTGCTGAGAGCCAATGCTTGAAAGACAGTATATCAAAGCACACAAAGTAATCAAAATATTGTCTTCTGATTCTTCTGGTGTTTGCCTAGAAGTTGTTTGGGATTACTTCTATTCACTGCATAATGATTTATTACAAACAGTGTGTATGTAAAAAAAAGGAAGCCTGTATTCTTTGGTCCTCCTCTCTTTATTCCTTTTCATTTTTTTTTAAGCTGATTGAGTAATCACTGTTACAGCGTGGGCAAATGCACATAAGTGGAATGTATTTTATTGTTCTTACAGTATAACTTCTTGTACCAAATCTTCAAGACTCAATTTAATAGGAGGCAATGCAAATTTCTAAGAGTTGACTTATTTTTCAAGTTCGGGGTGACTGAGTATGAAGTGTTACTGATTTGTGTAATCTCTAGTTGAGTGAAATAATTACATATGTGCATAGCTCTAGCACAAAATAGTCAGTTTGGTTGCTTAGGTACTGTAAGGTTCAGCCATGGTCAGAGAGATGAACCTTACGAGGGAGACAGACCTTTAAGGCAGACAACAACTGCTTCAAAAAGGAAATATGACTGCGCTATAGATACGTGACCTGCGCGCAGATAGCTGGGCTAAGAGAGATGTGGGGGCTATAGTGAAAGAGTGAGGGGTTCCTGGACTTGGTTAGTTATCTGGAAACCAGTGCAGTCTAGACAACAATCCACAGAATAACTGATGCTGTAATACCTTTTCCTTCAAGGAGCATTAGTGCTTTTTGAATTTTAAGTTCTTCGTACTGAAAAGAGGATAAAGGTAAACACCAAAGTTGTAGGACCCTTGTTCAACAAAGTGTTTGAGTGTGTATTCTCACCCACTGAAGTCCAGTGAGAGCTCCCAGTCAGGAGTTGTGGGACAGCTTTTACATGCCTGATCCCTGCCATGCCATGAGGGCCCACCAGGCTGCTGGGTGAAGAGTGACCCTGCTGAGCTGGGGGTGTCTAACGAAGCCCCCAAATGCTGGCACTGCTCACCTGTGTGTGCCTGGATTAACCTGAGCCAGACCTCACCTGCCTGGTTATGAAAGTTGTTATCCTGGGAGGAACTGCGGGGATAACCTTGGTAATTGCTGCAGTAATCCATGGAACTTGTTTTCACAGAATCACAGAATATTCTGAGTTGGAAGGGACCCACAAGGATCATCGAGTCCAGCTCAAGTCAATGGCCCACACAGGGGATTGAACCCACGACCTTGGCATTATTACAACCAAGTTTTAACTAACTGAGCTTTGGCTTTACCCTTGCAGGTTGAAGGGAAAACAGAAGAAAATGAGACTAACAAAAGACGTCGGAAAGGTCTTCTTGGTGTCTTTGACGAGGTTGGTGTTCAGGGGTGTCCATGTGTATCCAGCTCCTTGGTGAGCACCAGAGCTGAGGAGGCAGTGGGAACTGGGGTCAGGTTTTTTGAGCTTGTTGGGAATAAGAAGCCTTTCCCCTAAAACCTGGAATTTACTGCATTGTGCACTAAATCATTTGATAAGAAGGAGAGCATTAACTAAATTGCAGTAGTTTTCATTCTGACATAAGAATATATGAGGAATTGGTGTTTTTTTTCCTTTTCCTAACTCAGCTATTTAGATAAATTTTTGTTTGAGGAGTTTGCATTGCAGCTTGATTTCTAGCCCCTCTTTGATTAGTTACCTTTCTGACTCAGTTTTATCAATAGCAGCACTGATTAATGTTCCCTTTTGCCATACTCTGGGACCAAAGAAAATATTTTTTTGGTGACTTTTGCTTGCTAATCAGTGTCATTTTTAGTATGCTGTAGACTGTATTTCCTTTAACTCTTTGCTGATAAGGATATTATCTCTCTTTCCTGCTCTTCATGAGTGTTGTAAGAAACCCAAGAAAAACACAGTTTTTTGTTTTCTTGCAGACTTCGGGCTTTTCAAGCCAAAGGACAAATGGTGGGAAAGCACAGAGTGATGGCAGGGAAGGAATGAACCAGAACAAAGTTAAATCAATGGCAACTCAGCTGTTGGCAAAGTTTGAAGAGAACACTTCGAACACAATTTTGCGGAGACAGGTAGGTCATAGAGGAACATTAAAGTAATCTCTGAAATTAAACCATAGTCCCTCTTTGTGAAGGTGATGCAGATTTCCAAGGGAAAACAAGGATCTGTTACGTGTTTGAAGTGGGTTGCCTTTTTTAATACTTTATGCAAATTAAAAGTATTTCTCTCAATACTTGGACAACAAATAGGACTAATACACATTGACTAATGCATATTAATATAATGTATTATTATCTATTATATTGAAAAGTGCTGTGGAACTGCAACATCCAGAAATCTCGTATAAGTCAGCCTGTAGAACCTTTGTGTTGTTTGAAAGTCTAAGATAGCTGCATATGCTAATGCAGAAGGCCTTTTATTTCTGAATAAAGGACACTACATATCCAGTGGTGTCTGTCTTTGTGGAAAATTTAGAAAATGTAAGAAGGGAACCTGATCTTTTGCAAGAAGAGTCTAGCTGCCATTTCTACAGTAGGCAAAATGAAATACTTTTGTGCATTCCAGAGCATTTTCATGGTTTGTTTTTAGTGTGACTAGTGGTGTTTTAAAAATAATCCTATGCTGCCAAGGTAGAGCCGAGAAGCTCAGAATCACAGTTTGAATCAGCTGAGTTTGAATCTGTCGCCTGAAAGGTCTGAAGGAAGGATGAGCAAGGTGTTGAGGTTCTGACAAAGACCATGGCTTTCTTAATCCTTGGAGCTTGTATCTATTTGTTTTTTTAAATATTTAGGTCCTCCAGTATCACAGGCTTTAGAGCTGTCCAGTGATTTTCTCAGTCTGTGAACCACTGTTGTTTGCACTCTATCTGACTGCTTGTCAATACCCTGAGCTCTCTGTGCGCAACATGCGACCACAGATCTGCCTGGCTATGTTGCAAGAAGGTTCAGTGTGTTACTTTTGACCATTAACCCTCTTAAAGAATACTGACTCTGCTTAATTTTAAAAGTACCTTTGATGGTAGAAGGGGCTAATCAAATGGGTGGTGACAAAAATCTGCAAAATGTGTTGTTAAGCTCCATAGCAGTGTGTCTTTTAAAGCAGCTTTTATTTCTTTCTGCCTCAAAAGGTCTTTGAATCCTATTTACTGTCTTCCTTTTTTTTTCCTTCACTCTGTCTTTACAAATTTAAAAATGCTTTACAAGGAGCTAATGGGTAGATCAGCCCTGCTTGCTTCTGACCCTACTGTTAATCCTCGCTTTGCTAAACCTGTGGATCCAAGTCTTCTTCCACCTCAACCAAAAAGGCAGGTAGGAACTCACATGGGTAATACCTGAAAAACACACTCTTACTGATGGGTGCTCAGTGTTATTGTGTAACTACAGGATATACAAACGATATTTGTATGTAATCTGCATAGTTAACAGATATGTTTAGCTGAGAACTGTGAAAACCACATTGAAAGTTTCAGGATATTTAACACCTGCTTGACCAGATGAGAAAACTACTTGAAAGTGTGGACAATACCCTAAAAACATAGGTATTGATACCACATCTAGACTTCAAATTTTACAAATATTATTACATAGCTACATTTGACATGGCAGAAAATGACAGCAGTACCTGAAAATTTGTCTGTGCATGTACTCAGTGCTTTGGACTTTCCACCCCAAGAAACCTGGCAAAAATGTCTAAGATAAAAACTTGAGCCATGAAAAGCTGATATTGATGGCCAGGTTTTTTATTTATTTTAGAGGAATTTGTAAGAAGAATTTCTTCTGAAAGCTCTTCTGCAGCATCATATACATGAGGCAAATTTTTGAAGACATAATCTAAATTTTTCTTTTAGTACTTTCAATGAAAGCACTCTCATCTCAAACAGTATCGAGAGTTACTTTACATCAGAGTTTTAAATAGAAGGAAACATCCTATAGTGGTGTTTCAAGAGTAGTTTGCAGTGAAATGTGGTCTGTATTGCATGTGGAAATCTGCAGATCAGGAGCTATTTCGTATGAAAATTTAAATTCAGAGACCTCTTCGGAACTCTTCAGAAAATGTCTTAAACCTGAAATACATTATAGCTTGACTTGAGTCAGACTAGATCTAGAACTATGTGAAGAATTACTATTGATATTTTTATAATTTAATTTTAAGCTTAGTTTCAGGCAGATGTGATGCTAAAACATAAACAACCCAATGCCTTTGCTGTAAACCACCCTAGATGGAGATGCAGTGCCGTGTTCTTCTGCATTGATGCTATTGATGTTATTCACAAAAACTGACCCAAACCTATAGAGAAGGATGTCAAGGCCTGCATAAGATATGTCAGACTGGTTTATTTCAGTGCGTGTGCACAAACATCAGAGGTGCAGTAGACAGTGTGCGAAAAGTGATGTGAGAACATTTTATTTCTAGTTCTGTGCATGACTCTGCTGCGCTTTTGGAAGCATCCTTAAGAGCTGCATATACTGCATGGTGGTGCAGAAAGCAGATTTTTTTTCACTTCAAGTGTTTCCCAGTTTCAGGTGGTAGCTAGAAGTGAACACGAGGTCAGGGAACCCAAACAGTCTGTAAGTGGTTCTGATCATATGGCCAGGAGAGCAAAGACTGTACAAAAAACAGATTCCCAGCCCAGTCTGTCAGAAACCTCTGAAAATCTCGCATCTGCCTGTTCTGCTGCATTTGTACTTTCTGGAGTGCTTGAGCGTCTTCAGCACCTGGAGGAAAAAATGAAACAGGTGACAAGCAACTTCTTTTCTTTTCTGTCTCTTAACTGCATATGATAAGCTGTATACTGTGGTTTTGCTGGCTATGCTGGCTTTTTCTCTGTTGACTTTAGCTTATGCTAAGACAATAAGAAGTCTTTCTACAAACTTGCTATATTCTGTCGATGTACAGGGCATTAACTGAAATCTTTCTCTTTCTTTTCTTGGCTTTCCTTCCCTGGCTGTCACTGCAGAAAAGAGCTCAAACCATAGCAAATAGGGAATTCCATAAAAAGAACATTAAAGAGAAAGCAGCACATCTTGCCTCAATGTTTGGATACATGGAGTTTCCAAAGGTGAATACTAAGTTTTGCACCTGAAGAAGTGCTGAGTTAGAAGACTTATAAGGATTCATGGAGCTAAAAAATTGCAGTGGTTTTGGTTTTAACTTTCCTTCCATTTTGTGTGGATCTGAAGAGTAATGTGGATTCCATTGAAACTGGTGAAAAGCATTGTTTAAATATTATTGCATAATTTAATGGAGGTAAAATACAATCTAAATCGTAAAGCTAGTCAGTACTTTAGCAGGAGAGAAATGTGTTAGAATAAACTCTCTTATACTTAAGCACACACTGGCAGCTCAGTTTCTAATCAATTGGTGAGCAGTACTGCTCAGTCAGTGCACTCTGGCTTTGCCTATGTTTCCTTATGCTTTCTCACAGCTCTATCTTACCTTACTTCCCACTTTTATTAAAAAAATGAGTACAGTGATACTGTTTACCATAAAGGTGCCATGGTGATTTCCATAGGTCCTCACTGTGCAGAAATAGAAGAATAGAACTGTAGTTGTTACCTTTATGTTTTTTTTTTAATGCATGACTGTGAACTTAACCTTTGCTAATGTCACTATCTCTTGGATAACTCTCCTGTTTCTGCTTTACACAGAATAAGCTACCTACTAAAGGCTTATCCCATTCTCAACCCCCAACTCCCTCTTGCCCTCCACCTCATCATTCAGCTGCTGCTGCTGCTTCATCGTCTGTCGGTTCAGCTTCCTCTGCTGTTCCTTCTCGACAGGTACTCTATTAACAGATTTTTCCTGTAAAATCCAAACTTGTGCCAAAGCTGCGTGAGACATGGCTTGGATGGAAGGTGCTGCCAGCAGATCTGTTGGATAGGTTGTGATTCACATTTAAATCAAACTTTACTTTATTTCTTCATGTTAATTCTGCATGTTTGTAAGAGAAACATCATCATCAGAAATAGTTCAGGTAAAAGCTGAAGAAAAAAGTGAATAGTTAACATTTCTTGTTTCAGTTCTGAAAATTTTGCACTGCTGCTTGTTTTAAATGATCTGCTGTTGGATAATGCTACAAACATGCTGGAGAAAGAGCTTTGCATTGTAAAAGAAGCCTGGATGCTGTGGGGTTGGTTAGTTGTCCTTGGACAGCATTTCTGTTTCTTAAGAATATATATATGGTCTGTAGTGGAGAACCTGCATGATATTGGTTATTTTAACTAGAGGCCATGCCTTAGAATTGTATGAGCACTTACCAATACAAACATTTTGATATTGTTTGTTTAAGTATTTGCACTTTAAACTTGCTTCTGTGTATTAATTGTTAAAATGTGGTTCTTTGTAACAGCAGACTTCACAGAGAGGAAGCGTGCATACTCTGAATGAAAGAGAATAGGTAACACTTCAGTCAGAGGTCCTCAGTTCTTTCTACTTATGCTTGGACTGTGAAAGTTAAGATGACATTGGCTTCTCACTCCCTTTGTTTTAGAAGGATTTTAGTTGAATGGATTTTGATATTTTTCAGCTTTTCAAGGCAGGGAAAGGCCTAGGTTCCCTTTGCATCAACTAGTTGTGTAGCAGCAGTCTGGGAGCATTGTAGTATTGAACAGGATTAGTGTGGAAATAAAGATGGAAACGTGAAGTTTCTGTAAGTAGTGAAGGTGACTGCTGTGACCCAGTGCAGGTGCTGCTGGAGCTGGGGGCTCTGCTGCCTGGCACAGGACCAAAGTGCTCCTCGGCAAAATCAGGTGCCACCTCCACTTGCTGTGAGGAGGAGCAAAGCATTCTGCCAGCTCTTGCTATATTTAAGTAACTGCAGTTTTATGAAATAAGTGTTCATAAGTATCATGAATATTGCCCAACTTCAGGTAAGCCATGACTGAAGGTATTTTCCCATCTGGCGGGTGTCCAGCAGGATCAGTTAGTGGAATTGGTCTAGATATTTTTTAGGTTATTTTTACACCTTACTGTTAATGCTGGTTGGAAATAAGGCTCAGAGCCTCAGCAGTAACTGAGCAGGCAGATACTGAGCTGACTTGCAGTTTGCAAGCCCCTTGGCTGAGGTAGAGCTGTGTTGAAATGACTGCCTGGCTCTCACTCCCCAGGGAAATACAGGCTAGACAGCCCTTCAAGGACACTGCAAGCTCAGCAGGTGCCTTACTTCAGTAATCCCCTAATGCCCTTCAGCTTCAAAATAATTCCTTTGCCTGGATTTACCTCTTACTTTTTATGACTTAAGAGGTATAGCATGTGATGCATTTTAAACTAAGTAATGTTTTCCAAAATATTGAGGCCTGATGCTTGTTTGATTTGGAGAGCTATTGTGACTTTGTAAAGAGGGGAAAAAAATGATTACAAAAACTCCAAACAACAACCAAACAAAATAAAACTCAACCAACCAAACAAAACCAAACAAACTAAAACCAAAACAAACACCAACACCCCCCCTCCAAAAAAAAAAAATCCAAAGCTATCTGAAAAACCTGAAAAAAAGGAGAACTAGGGCCTTAATCATACAGAAACTCTGTGACAATAATTAGGATTTTAACATCTTTTCTTGGAGAACATTTGACCTGAGCAATCCTTTTTGGATGTTTTTAAAACTGCATTTTTTTAAAGTGCACTTAGAGCATCTTATGAATTTGCCATTGTATTTACATGGTATAGCAACTAGTTTGTTGTGCCTTGGTTTCACTCAGGCTGATTTTACTTCTATTAAAAAAATTCTCTCTCTTGAGGTACTGGTAGAATGCAGCAGAGCTGAAGCAGGAAAATCTAGTTCTTCCACCAGCATAGTAAAAAAAAGTTCATCTCATTGGGTAAATGTTTGGCTGGTTGAGTAGGATTGCATTTGTTCTTTGGCAGATCTACATGCAGGAACACCTTGATGCCTGCATATACAGCTCCATAGGCTGTACAGGCTCATGTCCTCTTGTCCACTGTGTGCATTTCATATGTGTAAACATGGTGCATTTTGTATGGCATATTGGAGAATTTTTAAATAGCAGGTCTGATAATTATCAGGTGAACTTTTACTCCTCCTGTTTGAGGCAGATGTGGTAATCAGAAGCTCATCTAAATGTACCCCAAGTGATGATGAATTACTCTAGATAAACCCCTGTGACTTTCCTTTCCAGGTGCCAGTGAGTACAAGTGACAGTGGTGCCGTCCTTGCCATAGCAGTAGCTAAGAACTTGCAGGGAAGGGGAGGCTGCCTGCCCTCTGTGCCCACTTTCGGCATGTTAAGGAATGATAAACAGTCACCACAGGAAGAGAGATATAGGTCAGGTGTGGGGATGGGGATAGGGGACCCTTGAATAGGGAGGAACAGGCTGGTGGGGGAGCCCTGGAGTCTGCAGCAGGGCACCTTTTGGAGCAGGGGGTTCCAAGGGGCCACCCTGCTGCAGCCTTGACTTCATGACTAGGCGATCTCTCCATGCCCTTCCATGGTCAAATTGTCCCTGTGTTTTATCCTTAAAGGTTGCGCACTTTTTAGAATGTGAAAATTATATCATACTGTAGTATATAAACACTAACTAAATGTGAAGTGCTATAGAAATAAAATTGGAAAATATTTCAGATGCACAGCATGCATTTTCAGGTGCTGTGCCCGAAAATTAAACAATATGTTTGGATCCTTCTTGTGAATATGTACCAGTAACTACCTGTGTTTGTGCTATTATGAAGAGGAGGTTATAGGATCAGAATTTGTGTTTCTGATCTCTGTTCTCAGAGCTATTACTAGGTAAGTCTAGACTTCAGTATGAGAAAATGTTTTGGGATTTATAAGACAAAAGAAGAGCTTATGTTGCTCTCAGTGTTTCTACTTTTTCCCCAGCAGAAAACCAGAAGATAATAGAAGTCTTTTGAGTTTTGCAAGACTTTATGATATATGACCTATAAATATCAGCACCCTCCCATCCTTTAAATAGTTAGTACCTTCATTTTAATTTCAAGTGAGTACTGATGCTGTTACCAGACGTGGCATCTGTTGAATTTTCATTGGAACACTATTAGTTATGGTGGCATAGATATTGAAAATGATGGCTATGAAATCATACTGTCTCATTACAGAAACCTATTATTAAGTCTAAGGCCTGAAAGGAACACTTGAAAAGAAGGCTATGGGACCATATTGCTTCTTTAAAGACATACAGTCATTACAACTTACTAAGAATTAACTTCTATATGCAAGATGCCAGTAATAATTAAAACTACCTTGTAGCTTTAATCAGCTGTCAGAATTCACATAGCTAGAATTATGAATTAGCATATTTAGAGGCTGGGCTTTGGTTATTCTTGTTTTCTGTTTAAAGCTGGATTGACCTTCAGAGAACTGTGCATCTGAGCTTTGCATGAGCGAATCCACAGAGTATGTTGTAAGAACTCTGAGTTGTTCCAATCAACAGGCTTTGCCCCCTGCAGAGTTCAGACCAACTACTTCCTTTCAGTGATGTGACTCTCATTACCAGCAGTAAGCAAGGCTTGGGTGTTTCCTACACACAGTAACTTATTACTCAAATGTTGTTTATCTCAGAGGGAAAATACATGTAGCACGTTGTACCAAAAGTAAATAAACCACCCTCAACGCAAAATAAGACCCGGAAAATCATTAAGGATATGAAAGAACAAAGGGAAAGCATTGTATGCTTTTGGAGGCAGAGAGCATATTTCCTTTGTTTTATGAAAATACTGCTGAGGCTTACTCGTTGGTTGGCTGCAGTGTTCTAAATATTAGCACGGGGTAATACAGAAGGCAGCTTTCTCTTTCCACATTAATAACCACCCTGATCAACCTGCTGAAAAGCTTTGGCAAAGTGTCACAGGTCAAAAGTCTTAGTAAATCACAAACCCTTGGGAGTGGCCCCAGCATTACAAAATTGTGTGTGGCTTCGCATACACCAGTAGCCTCAGGGGCAGTAAGGGCATGAGTAAAATATAAACCCCAGTATGTGTATATTGTTTCTAGGGTACTTGGGCAGCACCAGGCAGGCAGAGGTCTGTGTGCTGTTGACCACAGCTAAGCTGTGTGAAAGCTGACAGGTTCTCTAAAAGAAATGGGTGTAGGTTTGGGCTCAGACCCTCTCCTGCAGCTGGAGTTTATTACACTTACACCATAAAATGGGATGAGGATGTTACTGAAATCCTTGTCCATAAGCAAAGTGAGGTTTAGAGAAGACACAAAAGAGGTTGCTTGGTGGCTGTGCTGTTGTTGTACAAGGGCAGGAGACATGAGCCTTGCAGGGCAGCATTCTCACATTTCTGCTGGTGGCAAATGCTTATGGGGCTGCCCTGCTGCATTCTCATTCTGCCCTGATACACCTGTTTTGTGGCTGAGTGGCATTTGAACAGAACAGAATAGTTCAGTTGGAAGGGGCATACAACAATCATGTCTTGCCTGAGCAATTCAGAGCTGACCGAAGGTTATAGCACAGTTTTAAGGGCATTGTTGCTAAATTAAATTGAAGAATTCATGTTCATTACAAGAATGTTTCCTTTTAATAATATTTTTAAAGTATGTATAAACATGCAGTTTTCTTATTTTGACTGCTTTAACGTTGGCATAGATTGTTTCAGTGGGTGGAGAACAAATCAGCCAACCTGGTGAATTTCAATGTGTAGTTCAAGCTCAAGGACACTTTTCTTGAAATTCAACAACTTGCACTTTAAGCACTGCCTTGTTTTTTAACTGACTGGTCTCTCATTTAGTTAGTTCAAGGTAAACTTTCTGCTTCAACTGACTATGAATGCTTTCTTTTACCTTGGACATTTTAAGTAAGAAGTTGTACGTAGCCTAGAAATTGCTCAGCATATTCAGAGGTGCAGAATTTGGGGAGGAAAATATTTTCTTCCATGATCTTAAACAATCCAAAGGAATGTAGTTTTCCTGTAGTAGCAAGAAGCACTTCTCTTATTGATTTATAATTTGATGTACCACTTAGGACAGCATTATAGTATGTAATTACCAGTCTGCTTTGCAGTTGTGACTCACAAGTTGTGCAGATACTGAATAATATTTAAAAGTCTTTTTATATTTAACAGAACCAAACAGTACAGAAATTTGTCCCTTAAGTGGTCTTTGTCATCTTAACATATGTATTTTTTTATCTGCCTGGATATTGAGTTAATTGTGAGAGAACTCTCAAAAGATGAGTTATGAGGGGTTAGAAATGTTCCCTTGATTTTTTTTTTTAATCAGCAAGAATATTTTTGTCCATCTTAGTTTCTGAAAACACATCCACAATACATGATAGTTGTTTTTAAACTTGCTAGAAAATACTTTTAAATTGTTTTAAAGTATTCCAAATACCATTGCATTTATTTTTGTCTCCTTTCTTCATGGTAACTTTCTGATATTTTAAAACCTTCCCACTAAGTAAGAGTTGGTGTGGTGGCAGAAGACAAATCATTTCACTGAGAAGAGTGGAACTTACTTAAAATTTGGGCTCTGTGGGAGACAAATAGAGTGTAAGAGATGAGACCTTGGATTCTCAAGGGAGAAACAATGGCCTGACTTCAGAAGCAGTGTCAGATCCCTGGTCATACCAGGATGGTCCTTGCTGCATTTGGTAGCAGAGAGTTTGTGGGATTTTACATTGACTGCAAAGCTAAAATCCAGATCACTACAGGAAATTCAATTTGGGATAAAAAAAATATTTCTATAACTCTGTGAAGTCTTCACAGTCTTTTTTTTCCAGAAGCAGAGGACTAGAGCACCTACTTACCTGCTGCCACTCATGCACACACACCTTCCTTCTTTTGCAGTCCCTGGGCATGTGTTTTGGCAGGGGGGCCTGGGCCATGCAGTCAGTGGTCTGTCTACAGTGTGTTTGGAGTCACAGCCTGAGGAATTCCTTGCAGGCCTAATTGATAAATTTGGTTAGAAACAGCCTAATATTCATGGCTGTAATATGTGATGAAGCAGGTTAAAGGAGTTGTCTTCCTTTCATGAGTGTAGTTTCTCCAGTTTTCCCTGGCGTTGAGTCCCTGGCGAAAGGGCGAATGGTAGTTCTGTGAGCAGCAACAAAACATTTCTGTGTGGGAGCATGGCACATATGTTCTCCTAGAATGTGCCCTAAATGCCACTGTTTGTTGTTGGTAGTGTAAAGTTTAATTCCACCCCTATTCTGAAATACAACAACAAAGTCCCAAGAAGTTGAGTGAACAATAGGAGTTCTTTTAATCTGTCAGAATGTCCAGCTAGGCAGTAGATCCCAGCTCAACCTTCCATGGACACAGTGGGAGGCCTTGTGCTGCAGGAGCAGCATTTGCTCCCCCCAGCTATTTCTCCACCATCTGGAGACTGGGAGAAGTCTGTGGGCTGCACAGAGCCTTCTGTGGCAGCGGGTGGACCACACTGGTCACGCATGAACATGCTTGTGCTCTGCTAGGCTTTCCCTCTGCTCTTTCTCCTGCCTCCCTTTATCAATGTTTGCATGTTTTCAGATCAGTCTTGTCCTTTTTTTCTTTAAATTATCTTTCAAAGATAACTGAAGCTCTTCCTTCTATTCTTCATCTTCTCCCCTTTTCTGGTTAGATGACTGTAGGAAAAGTTTCACGTGCAATTGGAGCTGTGGCTGAAGTTCTTGTAAATCTCTATGTGAATGATCACAGACCCAAGCCACAGCTTGAACTGGTAAGACTAAACCCACAAAGAAACAATAACTTGACTTTCAGAGCAGTGTTTCCAGAATGTCATCCTGACTTAAGACCCTGGTTGTGGAGCACCTTAAGAGTTATGAAAGGCTTTAGTCTAACACTTATTAAGGAATCAGGTGCACATTGGCAAAATATGCTGATGTGTGAATGGGTTGGAAATGCTGCTCACCGTGTCTTCTATTTATATTTTTTATTACTTGACTGTATGAATTAAAACTACAGGAGGCTTTTATTAAATGCTATTACTGTAGAATTAGTAACAGAAGACAATTATTAATCAGGGTGGCTTCTGAAGAAAGTTTTGTGTAGCACATGTTTACGCAGTTATTTTTAACACACAAGTGCTGAATCACCGTGCCTCATCTTGGAGAGGGCTGTTTCTCAATGCTGACACTCTTCTGTGTTGAATTCAGAAGCGACCTCTGGACAGAACTGCAGGTTCTCACCCCATTCCTCACTCTCCATCTGCTGCCTCCACTGCTCAGAGCTGTCAGGTATTGGGAAGCAAAGTAAGGTGTTGTGTTGTAGTTACGACACTTACCAGCCAGCACTAAACTCAATTGCTTCTGCTTCATTGTAACTATATGTTCTATTAACACTGTATTTTTAGAAGCACGTGTAAAAATGTGTTTTTCCACTTGCATGGCTGTTTGTTTGGAAAATTTTGTGCTCTGAAATGGTCTATCACAGCAGAGTGGATTGCTAATGGCAGATTTTGGAGTAGGAGTCTCACCTTCTAAATGCAAGATAATGTGACAATGACAATTGTGACTTATATTCCACATTAAAAAATTGTTCCAAGGCTTTCTTTTGCTGGCAAATTAAAGATGAGTTATGTTAAGCGTGTGCCGCTGTCTGAATGTGCCTGGACTCTGCCAAGCCTGTGCCTCCTCCGTCCCACATGTGGTACCTCTCCTGTGGCAGCAGGGATGGTGGAAGGGGAGTAAGATGGTGATGAATCCAGCATGTGCATCTCTACCCACCTGTAACCAACCAAAAAACAGTAATGCAAAGTAACAGCCTCATGCCTGCCTCTAATAAGAAGAGGGAAGCCCAGTTGCATCTAATCCATTTATAATTTATTTTTCTGTACCTTTTGTGTGTGTATCCAAGAGAGGATGAGATTTGTACCAATTAAAGAATGTTAATTACCAGCCTAATTTCAACACTTTCAAAATAGTTTAAAAGTGTTAATATGGATCATATTTTAAAGTCCAATGTGTTAAAAATGTTCTGAATGTCTGTGGTAGGAAACAAATTGATTTCTAAAACCAACAAGCCCCAGCTTGGGCTGTAGTCTCAGGAGAAACATGGCTAAGAGGGGAAGAAAGTCTGAGAAGATGTGAGTGGTAGCTTGGACACCAGGGTTGCAGACTGTCAGCTTTTCTTCCTGGACCTTAAAGCACAAGCCTACATTCTCCTCCAGAGTGTGTATGAACTGAGTCTGCACTGTGTCTGTTTTCTTGGCTCCAAATGTGTCTGTTGTTTGGGGCTGGCGAGGTCTGCCTTAACCTTCTTTTGGGAAAGGCCAGTGCCCACAGCCATGGGACTCTGAGCCAGGGCAGTGCAGGGTGGTGAGTGAGCATCTGGGGGTAGTGCTGCCCCTGAACCCGAGTGATCACAAAGTGTCAGTGAACTTCCAGAGGGAAACTGGATGCAAGTCCAGCATAAAAGTCATCTAAAGTCCTTATGATTTATTAGTTGCTGCATAAACCTCCAGAATTGCAACAAATGAGTAATACAAAAAAAGGTGACACCTCTTGTAATTGTGTGTGGAGCGTGCTGTGCAACACTTCAAGCAGCTAAAGCAGCTGCCCCCTTAATAAGAATTTATATATGGGTGTTCCACCACGGCTTTATGTGCTTTTCTGTTTTCATCTTTTAACAGAGTTCTCTGCGGAAAGAATTCCCTCAGTCTGTGGGGGGGAGTGACATTTGTTATTTCTGCAAGAAACGGGTCTATGTTATGGAGCGGCTGAGTGCAGAAGGCCACTTCTTTCACAGGGAGTGCTTCAAGTGTGAAATATGTTCTACAACACTCCGTTTAGGAATTTATGCCTTTGATGTTGAAGAAGGTAATATAGGAGCTATTTAAGAACATTTTGAAATGTCTGAGTATTGATGCATTTAATGAAACTAAAGAGAAAGATCTGGCCCAGTAGGTCGGTCAGGAGGAGGTCTGCCAAGTGTGTTGTTTGTGTCCATACTGATCTTTGAGTCCTTGTACTTGCAGTCCTAGTCTTTCAAAAGAATTATGACAGACCTGAGCTTTAAATGAGGAAATCCTCAGTGGAAAATAAGCTGAGTGACCAAAATGCACTTCGTCCAATCACAGGTCAAAGTAGAGGGGGGAAAATGGTGCTTTTCCTCCAACAATATAGAGTTATTCTTATCTCTCATTTATAACTGGCCATTAAATAATGTGATGTATAAGGATAAGCCATAATAGTGGCAGATTTACATGGATGGAGGGAATATAGGTTATTTTTTTTAATATGTTGTGGCTCAGGGGTTGAAAGCAGTAGGACTGGCCTTAGCCAGTGTAATTTATTCCAGGCTGCAGGAGGTTCAGTTTTGGGGCACTCAATCCCACCTAGAGGCCACTTTTTGCCTATTTTTTCTTTTTTTTCTTTTTTTTTTTTTTAATTTAGAGAGGAATTATCAAACTGAATTGAAATTCCCTTGCCCCTTCCAAAAGATTTGAGTAGATCGCAGTATTAACCTGATCTCCTTCTACAAAAGGATTGAAGACTCAGGGTCAAAGGTGGTTCTTTTTCTATCTAGAGAATCTGCAAAGACTTTTTTTTGAGATGATTATTTAACTTTTTTTTTCCTTGATATCTTCTGTTGATTTGTGACCTTGTAGTTATGGGATCTTGGGTTTTCGGTGATTTATTAATCTTACACCCAAATGGTAGATAAATGACCTTGCAATACTGAAATAACATACAAAACTGTGTACTGTAGAAGAAACCCAGTCAGAGTCAGTGCCAAGTTTCCCATTCCTTTTGCTGCACAGCCATTCATTACTTTTTTAATAGATGTAACAGTGAGTTTGCAGTCCATATACATACAAATAACGTCATATAATTTACTTTTCCATCTTGTAGGTAAATTTTACTGTAAACCTCATTTTACACACTGCAAGATCAGTACAAAACACAGAAAGAGAAGAGCAACATTACAGATCCAAGGAAAGGTAGGTATTGATTGTATTGCTAATGCAGGAAATGTTGAGGCAGCTTTATCTGGAGCAGGGTGAGATACTTGGAGGGGGGGGATCTTTTCTACCTAATGTGCAGAAGTAGTAAAATCAATGCTGAAATATAAACCTCCTAATTCTGTGAGTTTGGCATATTTATAATCTGCTTCTTAACAGAATTTAGCTTTGCCTATGCAAACTTGAACTTAAGAGTGATAGTTGAACTTAAGAGCGATTGGAAATGTAAATATACATAAAGACTTGAAGACAGTCCAGCAGAAACTGGACTTACTTTAGAAGCATATTTAACTCTTATATTTTTTTGTGCTTTATACAAGGAGGCAACAGAAGCATGGAAGAAAGTGGAACCCAACCCCCCAGAGACCACCACAGAAAGCCCTTTGTCAGCTGCTAGCAGTCCAGAGGACAGGTCCCCAGGTATCCTGCCTTCCTTCTTTAGGGGCACGCTAAGCTGGCCCCTGCGGGTGACAAGGGATCTGCTTGACATTCCCAGACGCCTGTCTAACTGGATGCATGGTTTTCTGCACGCTACAAACCTTCATTTCAGGGACAATGCATATAACTATACCTACTTGTACGAACTCTTGAGCCTTGGTGTGCCACTCCTCTGTGCTCTTCTAGAGGTACTTGCTCACATGTACCGGGAAGCAGAGCTATCACTTGAAAATGTGCTTGAATGGGTGAAAAGATTCTGTAGGGTTTGAATTCTTCTACATGTCTTGCTGAGTTGTGCCTTTCAGATTTTCAAAATTAACAGCCTGACTATTTTCTTGAAGGGGGATGTTTGGTTTTGGAGTTTTGTTTTTTTTCTACTTTTCATGCAATTTCATGCATGACTTCAGTGAACGGCGGATTCCTTCTGATATAAACGAGGTACAGTCAAAATTTGAAACATAAAATGTACTGTATGTTAGAGCATGAAGGACAGTGTCCAAACACATTTCCAGAACATGAAGACAGATGAAGGATATTTTGTATGTTATTTTTTTTCCTCTGTTTCATTCTGTGATCAGACCATTGGGGAAGATGGTGCATTTCAAAACCATTTCTCTCCTTGCCTTCCGACCCCCCAGACTTTTTTTCTTCTTTTTTTTTTTAGTTAGACCAAGAAAGAACATGTGTTCTTTCAGATGTTTGGGGAATGTTTCTGACAAATGACTGGGTTTTGAAACCTGAATATGGCGCGTAGCTTGTTTGTTGGGGTTTTTTTTCTTGCTTTCATCTTTGCTTTGGGTTATGAGGTTTATAACTTGCATGGATATGTTTTTAAAAAAGTCATGTACATAATTCCCATTGCTCCTAGTCATACCTTTTTTCTTTGCTTACATGTGATAGATACCCTTTGTTAATAGTGGGTATTATCTGTTCTACTAATTTATTTAAAGTTTTTAAATAAATTTGAAGAGCAAATGTTGGTTGAGTGAAGGCTCGATTGAAATTTTAAGTCAAAGGAACTGGTAGTGTAATTAGACCTGACTTATTCCTCAGGTCTCTCAATGAGGTCTACCTTAATCAGAAGGTGTTTGGACAGGTTAAATAATCTATTTCAAACAGAAAGGGCATACTGGCATCCCAATTCTGATTACTTTCAGCCTAGTTAGCCAGTGAGGTAAGCATACTCCCTGCCTCTCAAATACTTAGATGTTTAGATTCAGAAGTTAACCAAAAAATAAGTAAAAACATAAACATGGCAATACATGGAGCTTAAAATTAAAAGCACCTGTAGCATTTATTTGGAGCCAAAAGAATGTGGCATAAACAATAGGAAATACTGTTGCATTCAGTTAGTACTGAAGTTGAGGATCACCTTCCAGTGTTCTCAAATGACTGTGCTGCTTATGGCCTGGCAGGTTTTGGGGGTTTTGTTTTCAATACGATGTGGGACAAGATGATTTGAATTGTTTTGCCTCTTAAGTATTCAAAGGCAATGTGTCTTCTGTTTAAAATAAATGAAAAACTGGATCTTTCTTCTAGATAGTTTGACTTTCTTTAAACTATGAAGATACAGGTTTTCACATTTTAGAGTGGTTATGTATTTTGGGGAAAAAAAATTGTAAAGTATATTGCAGAACTTGAAAAAGTGCTTGAGAAAATTGTTTAGATATATGGTAGCATTCCTTTGGAATAAATTGCCATAAATGCTCAAACATATATTCAGCCAAATTGTACTAGAGCATTGACTGGACACAGCAATAATTATAGTAATATGGTGGACATCTGTAAATATGTAAAGAAATCTATCTGCACCTTTTTTATAGCATTGGAAAAAATCCTACTTTAATACACTATTATTTTTAATTCTTTGCTAATGATAGTAATTGTTTCATCCTAAAAAGGAGGAAATTTGCAGTGCAATTTACCATGTTACTCCTACAACACAGCCAACTACTAAGTGGTAAAGTTTTAAAATTTGGATTGCCAGCCATTTTGATTTCAGCTTGTCAACGGCAGAGTCTTTAGGAAGACTTTTTCCTGAAGTTTTCTCTTGCTGTTTACTACAGGAAATTTTCTGCTTTTTCAGCAGAGTGTAATGGTAAACTTACAGAAAATGGTGGTGTACTAAGAAACTTGAAAATCTCTGGCCAATGAACTTAAAGCAAATGAATCTTACTAGTAGAAAATTTAAACATTAATTTTTTTAAAAAAAGAAATTAAAATATTGTACTGGTTTTGTATAGATTTATATAATGGGAAATAAAATCCCTACATTTCCACAACACAATTCAGGAAGTTGCATAATGAAAATGTTTTCCTGAGGAAACTGCATATTCCACTGGGGTTTTGCAGGTGATTCTGTTGGAAGGGATTTTATAGGTATCAATCTAACTGCTAGATTTTTTTTTTTTCACTTTTTCATCTTAATATTCTGCTAGTAATATTCATACCTGTTTGTCCTCATTCATAATTTAATGAACAAAAGGGCAGTTTTGTTCTGGCCAATTCTACTTTGTGCCCGTGTAGTCTTCCTGAGGCTTTCCTATGTAACCAAGTTAAGTTCTGTGTTTTCTTCCCTGCTGTCTTCTCTGTCCATCTCCCTCATTGCTTGTAGTCCGATTCAACATTCCGGTGCTGCACCCGCTCACTGGCTGAAGCCTTTCTGCTCTCAGGTGAATTTTTCTGCTTGCCAGTTCCAAAATTGTGTGTGACTAACAACTGTCATTTGACAGCATTTTATGTTATGGTTTTTTTAAAAAAAATCTTCTGGAGCAAACTGTGTGTGTCTGGTATATTAATGGAGCTTTGGCATGATCATTTAACCTGTTGCTGAATTCATGGTCCTAGAAAAGGTAATGTTTGCACTCTTTGTAGGGAATGTGTTTCTCTCTGTGTCTGTGCATGTTTGCTTCACTGTGCCTTTAAGTTAAGTTAGGCAAGTAAATAGCTTCTTCAAAGAGCTAGTTAAAGCTGTTTTTCTTTCAAAGAATTGAAGAAAAGATTTAAAATAATCTGTTTCTCCCAGTTAACATGAGCACCTATTTCCATTGAGCTCAAACATGCAATGGACAAGCCTTGTCTGAGCACTGTGGGGCTGTCTGAGCACTCCTCTGCTTTCATACCAGAAAAGTATGGTATGAAAAATATTTTTCTGTAGAAAAAGGAGCCAAAGTGATGCAAATTCCAGTCTTCCACCTCAAGTGACATTGTAGACAGACCTAATAGCAGTAAACATGCATGCAGTTCTCAGGCTGAAATATCAACATGCCAAGTTTATATAACCAGTGTGTTTTGGATTGAATTGTTTTATTAACTAATTAACTAGGCCCCATTTGGCACTTTGACGAATGGATTTGTCTTGCTGCACCAGACATTGCCACTACTCTCCATGACAAACTTATGCAATTATTTTTATGTAATAAAATACATTAGTTTTTGCATAATCTCAAATTGACAATCTAGAAGGGGAAATTAATCCAAACAAGAACCAAGGGCTCAGTCAGACCAGCAAGTGCACGGGGTCTGGCTGATGTGATCCTAACCCAGTTGTTCCTGCCTTTCAAAGGGAAGGGCTTCTGGGAATTGATCTTAGGAGTAATTTTCAGGAGAGGCTGAAACCTTACTGACCTCTGTTTGTGTGACTCAGCTGATAGTATTGGTTTGTGTGGGTATCCTAAAAACACTTGATGGCTTGGAAAGTCCCTGTGCTGTGCCCACACAGAAACCTCTCTGTATTTTAAGGGTAACTGCCTGCACAGATGGCTGGGTTGTGACTTCCTATGTATTTCAAGGCTACAGTGTTTTGTTAAAAGCTCAGCATGCTTTAATATGAAGGTTGTGACATAAAGGTCTGCCATTTCAACCCACTTCCCATTGCTGTGTTTTTTACTCTCTGTTGCAGTCTTCCTTGCTGTTCCTGCCCAGTGAGGATTCTGTCCTTCTCCTCCTAAATCTTCTGTCTTTATTTTACTTTATAATCTTAACTGAATATTTTTATTAAATAGTTTTTAACTCTGTATTTAAATTTTCACATGGAAACTCTGTATTTTGCACACAGTGAAAATTGTTTAGCTTTATTTATGATATCTGCTGTAAACAAAAATAAATGTAGTTCTTTATAAGTCTCCTTGTTTCATCTCTTCCTTATATAAAAATTTCCTGAGTACATGCTGGTTTTGCAAACTCTGCTTCTGGTGAATGCTGTGGTGTTACCCTTCTTGTGGCCTGAGCCACAGGCCAGAGAGTTTCACTGTGGTGGTATAATTATGTGTGTGTCCCTTTTCAAAGGGATATACGTCAAGGTCCTTGACCAGTTATCCCATCACTGCAGATCCAAGGTGCCTGGTGTTGGGATTTATCCTTCCTGGGAATGATAAGCTGGTGTTGGTGAGCATGGGGGTTGCTTGTGTTGTGTACACAAATGGCACTTGTCCTTTTCTCTTTGACTTCTGTTACCTTTCATTATGTTACTATATTACATATTAACATGTGTCATAAAGGTAGTAAGTTAATGTGTTTGGGATTTTATATTGTGTTCAGGAAAAGCAGGTAATAACTCTGGATGAAGCTTTACATTTGCTACTTGCTCTAGAGTGCTATTTGCAAGTTCTCAGTATCTTCTGGACCCCTGGAAGCTGCAGCTTATGGTGACCTATTACCTGTTAATAGTGACCTTGTTTTATTTATTTATCTATCCTTCCTTTACTCTGCCATGGCTTTTATTTTAATTTTTGTATTTAAAGCTGGTGATGTGATTGTTTTTAAACAGCAGGTCTCCAAGAGAACTTTCCTAAGTCTTTCTCCCTTTTATTTTAATTCTTTTGCTTACTCTGCAATTCTTCAGCTATGATCTCTTCCTTTGTATTTCAAGAAAAACCCAAATCCTATGGGGAGAATAGTCTCAATAATTTAATGAAAGGATTGTGTGATTATTTTTTTTTATTTTTAATGGTTTCAAACTGAGCCTCACTGGGATTGTTTGAATGACAGAAATGAATTTTTTCAGTTGGTGCTAGAGACAACATGGCCAAATAACAACAAATGTTATTCTCAGTTAGCTATTCCATCTTCCCTGCCAAAGGCAAAGCCACCATGCACAGTAGAAAGTTTGCATAATGAAAACATAGGGCAACAAATACCATTGAAGACAATACTTGGCACTTCCTTAATTGCAGTGGACAAGGCAATTCGGGTAAGACCAAATATTACTCTTTGCACAATTTACAGTTTCAGAGCAGGCTCCAAGGCAGTGGCAGAGAAACATCAGAAGATGTTTTTGTCTGCAGAAGGTGATGATTTGTTTGACACTGAAGCTTTGAGAGGCATCAGATGTTCATGCTGTTCTCATGAAGTTTCACTTATTCCTGCTGAAATAGCAGTACAATAACTTGGCATTGAGTAATGTCAGAGTCTGTATTTGTTTCTTATGGTGATGCAGAAGGCCCAAAAAGTCAAATCACTGCAAAAAATCCTATCAGTAGAGGGATATACCTTGCAGTAAACAGTCCACACCCTGGAACACTAATGGGCAAGACAGGATATAGTCTGCAAAACAGAAAAAATGAGCAACATCAGGGAAGAAAATTTGTGTTATTTTCATTTACTCTCAGTCAAAATTATTGCACAATAAAACTAAATATTCCCTGCTTTGCTACCAGTAATGCTGAAGGGAGAGACTATTGGCTTAAGTTCTGTGCAAATCTAACCAGTGGGGTTTAGGACACCTGTCCTAAACTGTCTGTGTGAGCAGAGCTCCCTCTGAGCAGGAGACCTGAATCCTCTCTGGAGTTCTCTCCAAAAGCTGGAGTGCTCTCCGTGTCCAGAAAGTATGTACTGTTAAAAGTGCATCCCAAAGCCACAATGCTTTTTCCCTGTGCATAGCTGGAATTATTTGAAAGGCGAGCAGGCTGCTGCTCTGGTCTCAGGATGCCCTTCAACTGGGTGTCTTCCAAAAACTCTGCTTTTGGAGCAGATGATACTAATGCCTCTTTACCCAGTTAATGCTTTCTAAGACCTGATGGTCTAGATGCCGTTGTAGCATGAGAAGGGTAGAAGTGATATTTGCTGTGTCAGGCAGGCTCAGGAGCTGCTCTGTCTTTCCTCCTCTTTCTACTGGTTCAAATGAGTTCTGAACTTTTCTGCTGCTGCAAGGGCCATTTGGATTGAAAATATGTACAGAGATGTGCCTATTTTCTTTATTATATTCCTTTTTTGAAAAGCTAGGCTAACCTTTCATTCTCCAAGGCAGAGAGTCTCAGCTGCCTAGATGCCTGTTCATGAAAATCAAACATGTCAGGATTCAGTCAAGGTAACCTGCCTTTACTGTAATTAGGCTAATGCTTTATAATGAAAAAGATCTTGCAGGTTTTAAACATACTTGATTTGAAAAGAAGAGTACAGACAAAACTTCTTAAAATGCCTCAAATTCAAACACCAGCCTTTCATTAACTCTATCAAGAAGGGTAATTTCTGTTCCCCTCAGTTTCTTCTAAATTACTACAGCTATAAAATGCCAAGGAAAGTTGCTTCTGTATGTCTTCCAACCTCAAGCAAGGACTAGGGTCTGCATTTTCCCACAACATTATGGCAATTAGTTACTATAATTAGCTTTAATTCACTTCTGGCTCACTTACTCCTCACATTCCAATCAAAACAATGAGTTTTGAAATGCACTGAATTCTGCATTAATATTTATGTTTTTGAAGACATGATATGTTAGCAGATGACTTGATTTTTTTGCATGAAAGATCATGTCACTGAAGATCAGAAGACATTATGTATTAATGCTTGATCCAAGTATACATATTAATCATGTAAATATTTCCCCAAGTCTCTTTCCTTTTCTTCATGAACTCTGTTCACATAAAAAGGGAGGTTTTGACCTCATCTCATCAGGTGGTGGGCTCCAAACTTGTTTGAAATGGATGGAATTTCTGAAATGTTTTTTTGAAATGTGAAATTATGAAAAAAATTTGCATGTTTGCTATAGTATTGAATTTGCTCTTTCAGCATTTATTCTGTATGTATTAATTAATTCATTCACGTCTTTGTTTTAAGGTTTTGGTCCTTTGAGTTTCTGTCCAAAAATACTATTTTGACAGAAACCAATCACTCTGGAAACTGAAACTATTGTCACTGCACTCAAATTCACAATTAATGCATGCCTTAATATACCAGACTAACACAGATTGCTCTGATAAAATATATATTTACTCTAAAATGATTGAAATAGTGTTATCATAGCTGATTTTGTTCAAGAATTAATTTTTCCTGGAGGTATACATTCAGTATATCTCATAGGATTTCACCGAGTTGCTTTTTTTCCTAACTCTCTTAATTTTTGCTTGGTTTGTATTAGCATGTTAATATGCACTGTCCCCATGGATGCATTCAGAAGTTGTGGAGGGCTCTGTCTTGCTTTGACAGCTTCAAATTCCCTGGTCATTTTTCATCCCTGAATTCAGAAGTGTCTTGGTTATCAAGTAAATGATGGAGACTTGGCAAAGGTGTTTTGCTGCTGAAGAACGTGTGTAGGTGCTGGCAGGGGCTCATGGGAGTGGAAGAAGATGGGCTCCTGGGGTGGGGTGTCAGGAGGGGTCTGTGGAGGAGCCCATCACTGGGTCATGGATGGAGAAGGGACAGCAGGAAAGCATTTGCAGGCACTAATGGTTGGAAGCCAGGAAGTGTATCTGGTCCTGCTGCCACAGGGAGCTGCGTGGCACCTCGGAGTTTGGACAGGATATCAGTTTGGGAATGCTACTGGAAGCCTTATAGGCTCCTAAGGCAGACTTGTGAAATACCTCAATGGGACAGCTTCAGTCTCAAACTCTGACACAGGCAATGCTCCCATGCAGCCCTGTATGTTTTGAACTCGGGTTACAGGACACACTGAAGCTCCAACAGGTTTGAGCTTGGCTTTCACTCCCATATGGGCTGGTGACCACTGTATTGCAGCAATAACAAGGTCTAACCAAGCTGGAGGTGTTTCCCCATTCCCCGACCAGCCATGTGGGCTGTGCTTCCTGCTCTGGATCTCACCCCTGAGCTCACTGGGTTTGTTTCAGCTGTGCTTGCACAACACCTTCCTTCTGTCCCCACAGCTTTCTTAAAGCACTGCTCTATTGTAACCTGGACTCAGATTATTTTTTGGTTTATGGCATGGTAAGAGGTCAGGCAGTAAAGTTTGCTGGGTGTGCCACAAATCAGTTTGTGGTCTGCTGACTGAATTTCCTAATGTCAGTTTTTGATGCCAGCTGGTGTTTGCTTTCACCATCAAAGCTGCCCACGTTTGTGAGTAATTCCACTTTAGAACTGCTCGCTCCTGTCATTGCCTTAGTCAGCAGCTCCATACAAGGCCAGGCAGAGTCCACTTATCCTGTAAATGAGTTATGAGGTGACACAGTTTAATGGCAGGCCCAAGAACCTTGGGATTGCCAGCTGGGAAAGCAAGATGTGAGTTAGGCTGGAGTCTTTATGAGGGGCACTGTGTTGCATTGGACCAGCTGCACAGTGGGGAAAGTCAGCCCTGGGTGCCCAGGCACCCACCTCCTGCTAACCAGAGCAGCACTCTGGATTTCAGTGGTGCTTTTAAGCCAAGGACCAGAAAGCCCTTTGCCAGTCCTGAATGGTCAGGGCAGTTTGGGTAAGTACTGTTCCAGCTTTCAGAGCTGTCATGGAATCACAAGAATGGGATGTGCCAGAGGTGCCAAAACATCACATCCTGACTGCAGGTTGGGATGCCTAATTTTAGTATAGGTTTTGTTCTTCCTCTCCACCCCCCAAAGAAGGCCCACAAGCAATTGATCATTTCTTGTCTGCTTTTCCGTAGCTGTGGAGAGGGTGAGGGGCTTGGGGCCAAGCATTTGTGGCAGGGTCCCCTGGCACTGCACTGCCAGCAGAGTATGAGTAATTTCTTGCCCCTTCTGAGGACTCAGTGGGGTGTCTCCACCTGGTCAATCACCAGATCTTGTATATTGTGTGGGGAACACCACACTGGGCAGATGAGGATTCTCTTGGGGATGTTTTCTGGTCCAGCCTCTCCACCACCAGTATCCTGAGTGTGTTGTGGCCCAAAGCAGAAAGGTTGATATAATTTTAGAATTTGTTGTTCCCTGGTTCTGTTCCTGTTTTTTCATCTGCCTTCAGGGATGTTCTCTGCGTTTGTATTAGTTTTTAAAGTTTGATTAACTCAGCGAAGTTTGGTCCCCCTTTCTGCTAGTGTGGAGCTCCCGTTCAATCTGACTTGCTTTAGCCAAGAAATCCTGCAGGAGCTCCCACTGGACCTTGCTTAAAAATTAATTCCCCTCACATGTCTTAAAACCAGCTGAAGGGGAAGAAGGAGTAGAAACGTGAACAGTTGTGGCTGCTTATGGCCCTGCAGCATTGACTTGGAGCTGGTTTGGTTGGAGATTTTGCAGTGGAGCATCTTTGACCATTTTTGTCCATGCTGGCCAGAGGCACATGGAGAGCAGCCACTCCTGAGCAAAGCTGATCAAATACAGCTGCCCAGAGTCAGCTGGTGTCCGAGTCGCTTGGCCCAGCACTCCCCGTGGGGAGGAGGATGTTTTTTGGCAGAGCTCAGGCTTTGTGCCATTGTGGGCAGCACGTGCTTTGCCTGAGGTGGGGGGGAAATGGCTAACCCGGTCCAGCTGCCCCAGTGGGTGCTTGACTCTGCCCAAATTTGGCTGGCCCCCAAGCCCTTGTCATCTCCTTGCCAGGTCACAGCAGTGTGATTTGCCTGATGCTGGCTTGGCAGATGACTCAGGAGCAGCAGCAGCCCATACAGAGAAGTCAGGCTGCCTTGTCAAGCAGGACTGACCAGGATGAATAACATCTCCTGCTTATGTCTGTGTGTTGGCCAGGGCACTGTTGGTGGGGGGGAACTCAGATGTTGGAGCAATCATTGCCTTACAAATGGTAATCACAGAAGGTGTCGAGAGCTGTCTGTGAAGCCCCAGATGGGTGGGCACTAAGCCCCTTTGGAAAGGGCCTCTCCTTTGCCACGTGTGTGGTGGCACGCTGCTCCTGGGCAGGGAAGGGGACCTGTGCCAGGGACTCTCATGGGAATTGTGGTGTTTTCATCAGCTAAGCAAAACCCATTGTTATTGCACCTCCAAGCATGGCATAACATAGACATAGGTGTCAGTGCTTCTCTCTGCAGCGCTGAATTAGCTCGGTGTGTGTGAGACACCAGCATGTAACTTGGCACCTTTCCCTCATTAAATTGGTCTGGTGTGTTGGCAAAGTCTTTGGGACCAGGAGGTGGGATGTGTTGATGCATATATCTGTTTTGCATTAGCAGAGGGAGCTTGCCTGCTGGTAGACTGGCATTTAGCAGTTTGTTAGTCATGGAGGGGCAGTAAACAGCTCTGAGATTTGAGCTTTCAAAAACCTGTGCTGGAGATTTTTGACAGAGCAGTCTGGTAAAGCTGGCATGGCCCAGCCATGCTGGGCAGTGCACGGTGGTGTCAAGATTGTGAGACAACATCAGTCCTGAATTTAGGTCTGTGCAATTCCATGCCACCTGAAAAACCCTCCCTTAGTTCCAACAGGGACTGACCGTGACGCCCTGCAACGTGAGGAGGGGTCCCTGCAACTGTGCTGCTCCTGCTTGGTGTGAGACAAAACAGCACAGGTGCCTGGAGCTGTGGAGGAGACCTGCCCTGTATTTCATGGGTATAAGCTGCATTAAACTCACTCCAGGAGTGAGTAATTGCTTGCAAAAGTAATTGCAAGCTTCCAGGGCTGTAAGAATATTCACAAAGCTCATGTGTTTAATATGCAGCACATTACAGACAAGAAAGACCACTCCACTGCTGTGCTGGACTGTCAGCTATGCCCTTGGACCCGAGGGAGGAAGGCGAACCAAGGTATTAGCAAAACCTTTTGAGATCCCTGAGTCCCTGATCCCACATGGCCAGAGATTTCTCCATTCTTGTTTCTGGGTTTTGGGATGACTTTGGCTCTCCCCGCTGTGAGGACACAAGGTCTCACTGCCATGCTTGGCACAGAGCCTTTGCAGAACAATGGTGCTGCATGAAGGCCTTGTTAGATGCTGAAATGCACCCAGACCACTGAGGATGCCTGGTATTCAAAGTTTTTTTTAAAAAAAAAAAGGCGGCAAAAATGCTTTTTATGTTATGGTGGGTCATCGCTGGGTGTTACTCTGTAAGCAGATGAATTTTACAAGCCTGTCATTGAGAGAATTGGGGTTGCAATGATCTTTCCACAAGCAGAAGAGTTTACTGAATTTGCATGCTTTTGGTTGTTAGTGTGGTGCTGCCTCAAAAGTGTGAGCTTCCTGAAGGGCTCAGCCAGGGAGGACATCTCCAGAAAGATGAAAGTCTCTTAAAAACCCCTGCAGGAGGGATGCTGCTGGAGACCTCCAAATACCATCACTATATTCCTAATTAGAGGCTCCTACTTTACTGAGCCATAAACAAGCTACAGTTTGTTTCTCAGATTTGATAACTAGCTTGAACCAGGCCCCTGCCAAGGTACCAGTCCTGCCCAACCCCCTCTCTGCAGCTGTGCTGTGGGAGCATCTTCATGCAGCCCATCCTCCTCTAAAGGGGGTGAAGGATTTTGAAGAAGGGGGGGTTCTGTGTGCAGGCTGGCAGGGCAGTGCACAGCCTTGCTGTGTCAACCCAAAGCCTTGGCTTGCTTTGTTGGCTTCCCTCCTCCTTGGTACAAACTTCCCTGAGTGCTCCAGTCAACTCAGTCACACAGATGCAGCTGGATCTGATTGCAAATTCCTGGAAGTTCCACCCAGAAGCCACAATCTGGCTGAAGATGGTGTTGCTGTCCAAGTGTTCTCACTAATTTACCTTTAGTGAGGACATTGGATTATTGGTTCTGTGGGGGGAAACTGAGGCTTTGTGCTCCTCAGCCACATCTGTGCAGCTGCAATGAGGCCCAGCTCCAAGTTTTGTCAACCTCTCTATAGTTACAGAGAGCTTGTAACCTCTTTGTCTCTCACTGGCTGCATCTCTGACTCATTTGAGGCTTGTTGCAGACACTGCTGTCTCAAGTGCAAGGGGGAGCTGGCACAATATTGAATTGAGAAAACTTTCTATGACACTTGATGGGGAGAAAAAGTGTTTTTACTGGAAAGAGTTTTAAATCTGTCATTGGGGTCTACAGAGGCTGTTAGGCCAAGCCCATAGACTGGCCTGAGTTTTGAACAGCCCTGACCTCTGGGCAAGAGCCGACCCAGATCCAAGCCCTGCAGCTGAAGCTTTGGGAATACTTCCCAGTTACCACACAGTCCAGCTAAATCCTTGCCCTCTAAGGAAAGCAGTTGTTCCTCTGCCCATGTGAGGAGGATGAGGTGAGTTTTTAAATACAGACAAAGGAGAAATTGTTTTTATCCACATTTTTCATTATGTTTGAGTGGGAGGGCCAGATGAATACATGATTGTTCTGCTGAAATCACTGGCTGTATTGCTGCAGTTAAGTAGATGAAGGCAGCTAAGCTCTACTGCTTGCTTTAAAAAATACCCCAACAAAACAAACTAAAGCCATGTTACTTGCTCTCAGTGCAAGTCAGTCAAGGACTCTAATTGGGAGAGCTCAGACTGAGAAGAGACACTTTCATGGGGGAGATGGGCAGTCAAGCCTCTGTGGGGAAACGCTGCTGCAATTCTGGTACTAAACTAAATCAGCTCACTGCAGGCTTTGGCTGGGTGTGCAGCATGTTCCCTCAAGGCTGGCTGCCCACACCATGCCATGGCAGAGCGTGCCCTTTGGCAGTGCCCTTGGGCTAGCAAGGGTGAGAGCAGCCCCCCCTCCTGCTGCCCACACTGTGCCCCAGTGAAGGGCAGCCCCTGGCCAGCGTGCTTCCACCCAGCCTGGCTCTGCTCTCACTTTGGGACCTGCAGTTTTGTCATGTGGTTTAGGGAGAGAAAGCGTGGGGCTGGTTTTGTGGTACTGCAGAGCTGTTCTTGCTGCTTTGGAAAGCAGAGCCCCTCCAAGACCTCGTCTTGGGCCAGGTCCACCTGCAACAAGATATTCCCAGCCCAAGAAATTGCCCAGCTCTGTACCAGAGCCAGCTTGTAGCTGGGTCAGGGCTGTTGAGGTTTGGGGGCTGGAAGAGGAGGGAAGGGAGCACTCAGGACCTTGCTGGCTTGCAGGTGGTAGTGAGGACATCACCCTGAGAATGGGCTGCTGGGAAAAGGCAACCAGGAAGTGAGGAATCAGTTCAGCAAGGCACAGTACGCTTGGGAGAAAGAGAAGAATCATGAGATTAATGACATGGCAATGGTGTGGCCATAACAAGGTGCTGGGGCAGCATTATGGATGAGAAGGATCATACGTGGATGGCAGCAGAGTAGCAGGAAGTTAAGAACATCTTCAGGACTGGAAAGCAAGTTCCCTTAATCTCAGCAGCCCTTCAGACAGCAAGTTGCAGTAGTGTGAGTGTAGACCATAAAACAGCACAAACAGCAAGGGTTGCACTGGCCACAGAAGACCTGCATCTCCTGGCCAAGCAGAGCTGGAGGGCTGCCATGCCCACTCCCTTCCCTCACCCCTGCACAGAACAGTGCCAAAGGACATGGAGGATTTGGAAATTAGCACATTAGCTCCTTGGCTTGCTCGTGCTGACTGCCTTAGGAAACTTCAGCACCTAGAAAATGTGAGTCAGTTGCCAGGACGTTTCCACTTTGACTGGCTGGTGGTGTGTGCTGTCTGTCCCTGCAGCCAAACTCATGTGACAGACCTGGTCTGACTGTGATGCAAGATTAACACCTTCCCATACATGGCTTGTCCATGCTCTCCCCCAACTCCCTTTCCCAGGTAAATTATTTGAATGTTTTGGCAAAGATTAGTAGGGACTCCAGACCAAACTGAGCAGGCAAATCCCCTGATGGAGGTCTTTAGCATGCTAAGGCATAGAGAATAGGAATCTGAAATGAGCACGGTGGAAAGGAAGTAAGACCTTACGGAAATGCTATTTTGAGTGACTGTTTCCTGAGGACTGGGGTTTCCTCTGATAACGTCTGGTGCTGCCATGCAGAGGTCAGTGGCATGGCATAGGCAGGAAACAGGGCTGTGCCCTTTTCCATCCTGCAGATGGGATGCCTTCTTAGCTTTTATGTTAATTGAGTCCAGTTCCTCTGACTCAGTCTCTGCTTCTAATAAAAAATCTTCTGTCCTGGGTAGGAAATGAGTAGGCTCTGGAACTTCTCTCTTACAAGGATAGGCTGAGAGAGTTGGGCCTGTTCAGCCCTGAGAAGAGATGATTGAGAAGGGACCTCATCAGTATCTGAAGGGTGGGTGTCAAGAGGACAGAGCCACTCTCCTCTATGTGGTGCCAAGCAATAGGACAAGAGGCAACAGGCAGAAACTGATGCACAGGAAGTTCCACGTGAACATGAGGAGGAACTTCTTTTCTGTGCAGGTGACCAAGCATTGGAACAGGTTGTCTGGAGAGGTTGTGGAGTCTCCCTCACTGGAGATATTCAAGAACAGTCTGTACTCAATCCTGTGCCATGTGCTCTAAGATGATCCTTCTTGAGCAGAGAGGTTGGACCACTGGATGCACTGTGGTCCCTTCCAACTTCAGCCATTCTGTGAAACCTGGTGTGGATGAGAGCCCTGACTTGCCACAGAGGTGCCTGCAGTGTCATGGGTTGCCTGGATTATCCCAGATGAGTGGCTTCATCCACCCACATGTCCCTTTCCCTTTGGGAATAGCAATAATGCCATTTGTGTTTCATGGCCAAGTGGGTTGACATGGGAAGTACAGCCAGGCACAGACCTACAAAAGGATTCAAGCACACAATCTGAGGTCCTTAACTCTCCACCTGCAGTGTGATGGGAATTAGAGTGCTGATGTTTAGAGCCTGGTTTCCACTCTGGAGTCAGTCAGATTTCCAGAAAATCAGTGTCCTCCCTCTTAGCCTTGCTGTGCTGATGTCTCACTGAGGACCATGCAAGGTCCTGCAAGGATGGGTGACGTTCAGGATCCAGGGAGAGTTGTGAGGCTGGAATGGAGAGGCATGCAGGTTGCTTCTAATTTAGCCTAGCATCTGTTCAGGAGCATAAATGTTGTGTAAGTACTCAGCCTTTGGGCTGATTCAGGAGAAATTAGTTCAGATAGCCCTTCTTATCCAACTGTGCAAAGTCAGAGCTTTAAAGAAGTCCCAGCTTTCTTTTTCAATCCCTTGTTTATATCAGGTCATATTTCTCCTTCTTGATACTTGTTAAACATCAGCAGCAGCGCTGGCCCGTGGCAGAGTCGCAGTGGTGGCTGACTGGGTGTGATTTTGTTGCTGTGGAGGGGCAGGTAATCATTGCCAGGTGGGATCCAGGCCTGCAGAGCCCCAGGCTTTTGTTTGCATTGGCCACACTTTTCTCCTGTGGTGTGTACATGAGCCCAGCAGCAGCATGTCCCTGCTGCCTGTACCTGGTCCATACCTCTCCAATCCCTCAGGGATTGAAAACTCTCCTCCAGGCTGGGTGTAACCACCTGCCTGCAGGCTGGGGGTCAGTTCAGTGCTTAGAGGGTATCTGCTTTTTAGGAGAGACGTAAAATATGTAACATCATCAGAGCCTATAAACAAAGCTGACACCTGTGTGTCCGGGACATCCTTGCCTTCTGTTTGAGCCAGTTTGCCCAAGGTGCAGCCCTGTGATAAGGGACAGCAGTACTAACTTAATCTTTCCAAATGTCCTGCAGAATGTGTAACCCAGTGCTGGAGTTAGTGCACACATGGGCATCCCACGCATTGAAACACCAAGATGGTCCGGTCTCTGCTCTTGTGGAGTTGAGTGCAACATAATTTATTCAACTTTATATGTCACAATACAACTATTGATAAAATATGTTAGTAAGAAGTGGATTTGCTTTCTAATCCTAGAGTGGTTTTTGTGTTGAAAGGGACGTATAGGGGACTAGTCCAACTCCAGGATGCTAATGCAGAAGGCTGATCTTAAACCCGGTTAGTATCACTGTGAATGTGAGCTTATCTTACTCAGAAAGCACTCAGCTGTCTAACAGATTCCTGAGAGGGTCAGCTTCTGGATGCAGAATTCACGGAGGAGAGAGATCATCATGCTGAAAAGGAAAACAATAGAAAAAAAGCAAGCAGAGAAATGTAACTAATCAGAGGTGATGGTGCCCATCCATTACTGTTATCTGGTGTCCTGGATGACATCCTGAGGTCCTTCACCAGCTCTGACTATTACAGATCCCTAATGGTTGAAAACTGCATGTGTAACAAGATATTGAAGAGGGATTTGTTGACTGGAAATCTGTTCACATTCACAACCCATGCTGGGAATCATTGTAGGTAGTCTGTCTGTCTGTGGGTTTTGATGGTCTCCAGCTGTGTGTCTGTTAGTCATAAACATGTTTTCTCCTCTTTCCTGTTAGCGTGGCAGGGAGAGCATTAATGCATGGGGTGGGAAGGGAGCACATATTGAGTGTGCAACCAAATGGCAAAACTGACTTTCTGCTTCCAGTGACCTCAGGCAGTGGTTATTGCCAGCATGGGTGCAAAGTTTATAGACAGACCTGGCAAACTGTTATTTGGTTTTGCTTGCTCTGATTGTCATATAAAATGCACCACCTTTTAGGGAGGAAGTTGAGTTGAAATATTTAGGATTTATAAATTGGCTCACAATACTGGTTTCTACTTACCTTCTGGAGAGTAGAAATGGCACAGCGTGGTCCAGCCCAGGTGATGTTTCATGCCCTCCCGTGAGGAAGGGCAGCCATGCTGACTCCAGAGGGTCTCATAGGCCAGCGCTCGGGCTCTGCAGCATGTGTAGTCCTCCTGATGAGTTTGGGATTTGTTCATAGCACTCTTTCTCACTTTTTTGTTTGTTTTCCATGTTGAACCCATGCAAGCACTTGGTACTCAAGGTTAAAACCCTTGTGAGGATGGGCTGAGTGCACTCCTGCAATAAATGAAAGAGCTGTGAGTTAAATAGGAGTTTAATTGATGTTTACTAGATAGTTTGCTCTAATAGATGAGAAAATAAGCTATGTTCCAGGTCTGATGTTTTTCCACTTACACAGGTGTAAATTAGAAGCACCAGTGTTGAATTACATGTGGTGAAAGCACCGCATATAGGAGGTGAACAAAGCAGAGCCACTCTCCCAGGGCTTGTCATTTGTCCCTTTCTGTCCTGAGCCCCAGGGGAACTTGTGCAGCTGATATATTTGTATTTGCTTGGGCAGGAGATTGTGGGTAGTTGAGGTTGCTCAGGGAATAGCAAGCGAAATTTGGCTTTATTCTTTATTCATGCTGTCTGAATGTACAGTTTAGGGCTAGTCCTGTTTTAACTGCCAGGATGCTGCTTCTTTTCCCAAATCAATGTCTGTATTTGCTGTATGCAATCAAAAATAACCTGAAGAGTGTTGATTTGTTTTGCTCGCTCCCACTGTCCTAAAATGACCTACACTTGTAGTATGAGGCTGAAGGTTTAGCCACCCAAGCAAGATTGGTTCATCTGCCTTCTGCCACATGCATAGGTACAAATGGGGTCAGAAAAGAGCCCATAAATCCCTCCTTGTGTGGCTGGCACATGTCTTACTGCTGCCACCAGGCATCCAGCCTGATGGCCATCCCTCTGAGCAGCATGAGGACCCACAGCTGCACAAGTTTCCCTCTCTCTGAATCCAAGCCGAGGAAACCTGACAGCTGTACCAGATTGAAGGGATGTTTCTGCTGTGCCAGGTTGTCCATGCAGACACCTCATCTGCATGTCTGGGGACAGCCCAGGGCCCCAGGCAAAAGCCACCAGCGATGGCCAAGGACCACTCAATGGCAGGAGTGAAGTCCCCCCATGGACTCCCTCCTCTCCTAACACTCTGCTATCACCTTTGTGCTTTCCCAGGCTGCTGCCTGCCCATGCCTGATGAGCCCACCTCCCCCAAGAAGGCGAAGAGCATCCCTGAGCGCTGTGACTTGGAGAGCTGGTTCTCACCCCCTTCCACCAAGTGTGCTGCCGTGAGAATCATCCCTGAGGAGGAGATGACCGAGCATAACTTTCTTGCCATTCGAGTCATGGTCACCAGTGATGCAAGCAGGTACTTTAAAATTCATGTAAGCCTATAGAAAACCCAGTCTGATTTTTCTCTGGAAGGCTAAAGAAAAATGTAACAAAATAGAGTACTGTATGTATGTACAACTGGGCAGGGAAAAAAAAAAGAAAAAGACAAACTGCTCAGAATAACAATTGTTCTTAACCGCAGCCATAAATCCCCCCAGGCACATGACTCACTTTGCAGGAAATCTTCAAACATTCACATCCCACACAGGGGCCTGAATCAGAGGGAAAAACATTGCCCTGATCAGCCTGGTTTCAGCTCTTGGAACCGACATTTTTTGATATACGATCATTAGGGCAGTGGGTGTGTTGAGGCAAAAAGTGCATCCTGGGACGTGGCCACCTCCCACCTTGGGCACCATCCTGCAGCTCCACACCCTGGGCCTCTCCTGGTGCATCCTGCCCACCCCTAAGAAATCTGAAGATCCTTGAGAAGCTGTTGGAGGAAGAACAATTTCTGCATATGCATTAGGAATATATTGGCTCTCTGGGCAGAATTCTGTGGGAGTTCATTCCGTTTAATGATTAGATGGATATCTCCTGAGTAAAGCACTTTTCCTTACTGAGAAATAAAAAATAAGAGCATGAAGGAAGAACAAAAAGAAAAAAAGGTAAAACCAAAGCCAACTGTTGCAAACACTGTTGGTCTGTACAGAAGTTCATTCAGATTCCTGACACCCTTTAAACACCTGTTTGCGGTGCTGTGCAGCTTGTGGAGAGCAATGCTCTGCAAAACACAACTTTCTGCTGTTCCCTGTGGTGGTTGCAAATGGTGTTTGCGCTCTGTGCAAGAGTCTGAGTGCTCTTACAGGGAAGGATGAAGCTATCCAGGGCTCCTCTCCCGTGGGGAAATGGAGAACACAGGGAAAGGTTTCCTACCTCCTTGACAGTCCCCCCTGCAGAGCATGCGCTTGTGTCCCTCGCTAATACCCTTCTGCTCCTGGTGGCGCCCGAGCAGTGATGAGAGCTGGCTAATCCCTCTGATCTGATGGATCAGCTCCTTTCCCTGTGGCAGCCCCCGTGGCTGGATGACAAGGCCCCTGGTTCCCTGCCAGCGGGACGGGGTGCGAGGAGCGACGCCGCATCTGTCACCAGCGCGGCGAGTGCCAGTGCCTCCGAGGTCAGGCTCCCGCTGCACCCTTTGCCTCGTGCTGCTCGGGCAAACCAACCTCTGCCTAAAAACGGGGGACAAGAGAAACAGAAAGTGACAAATGGCACCGCTGCGCGGTCTGCGGGCAACTCAGTGGGACTGGCAAAACAACCAGCTCGGTGCCACAGCTTTGCAGTTCAGGCTGTAGGTACTGTGAATAATGACTACCTACTAAGCAGAGATCAGAGGAGAAGCTTCATGCTATAGCATTTACCTCTGTCCTGGCCAAGGAAAATAAACGTTTTGCTCTTTAAAACAGAAAGATATCAATCAATGTTAATGGCAGGGCTTTTTCTTTTTCTTTGGTGTGGCGCTCTGCCTGATCTCAGCATGGTATCTCCTCGTCCATACAGGGACTCAGCTATCAAAGCCTTCATATATTTATATTTTTATATATATGCATGTCTAACACTGCTTGAAAGTCACATTAAAAAGTATGTTTTAGTGGTGAAATATAAGGCCACTCTGATTCAGCCTGCCAAGAGCAGCGCACCTGTGGCAATGTTCCTATCCCTGCTGCCTTGCCTGCCCTGGCTTCCCAGTGCTGCTGGTTTGATCTGGGCAAAGACAGGGTGCAGGAATGGTGAGCACTACCCAAATGTATGGCTTTTAACCTGGCTTTGTGCAGTCTGCAGCCTCTCCTTTAGCTCCTCTTCCTGCTGGGCTGTGCCCTGGGCTGTTACAACAAAACTTTGCTTTCAAGGCAGTGCTGTATAAGCACAAAGCGTGATTCTCCTGCCATGCCAACAGGACTGCTCATGGTGTGAGCTCCTCTTTTTTAAGGCAGAGCCATTAATCATCACAGTAAATCTATGAATTAGGTTAGCAGTATTGTTTGCAATAAAAATAGGCTGAGTGGGATCATGCTTGTGGTGGGAATGTGGTCACATCAGAAGGGCTGACAGTGCCTGTTCCTACAGTCTGGAGTTTAGAGATGAAAGAAATGACATGATTGTTGGCAAAAGGGCTAATAATCACCTCAAACGGTCATTCTGCCCTGAGGCAAGGTCATGATGTGTGTACCATTCACACGTGTTTGTGTGGTATATTTTTAATTACGTTTAAGGAAGAGAATGCCATAATCTGCCTCTGTGATTGGCTCAGGTGCCTCCCAGTGCTTGCTGTTACGTGGGCTGCCCCAGTGGCTCCCAGGAATGAGGACAGTTTATTTCCTATAGACATCTTTTGCATGTTTGGAGGCTGCTCATGTAGCTTCACTCACTCCTCTCTCTCTGGACTAATGCTTCCAATTTTCTCCAACGTCTTGACTCAGCTTTGTTTGCTGGGCCCACAGCTGTCCTCACGCTTCTCCTCCAGGCTCCTCTTGAATTCCTTATGGATACCTCTTATTTCCAAAAGTCTGTGGGAAGAAAGTGAGAAGTGTTGGGTTTTCACCCTTGTGCCTTATTTCCAGGTCAATTACAGCGTTGCCACTGCTGTTTTCCTTACTTCATTTGGGTGTCCGGCCTTGCAGGCAGAAGGGCCCATCCCCGCTAACTGACCGGCGGGGTGTTTCATCCTAAGTCTCTCTCAGCAGCACTTTGATTCCAGGTGCTTTGATTCATGGTGGTTGTGGGTGCCAATCCAAAGTCTGATGGGGGTAGAGGTAGCTCAGCTGTATAGCACCTACAGCAAATTACAGTCCTGTAACAATGACAAAGAAAAAAGGAAAATGGAGGCATCAGGTCTGGCTGCCAAACACCTGTTTCTCTGAGACACCCACCCTGCTGTCAGTGCTGATGCTGGTGCTTGTTGCACTGGAAAGGAATAACTCTGTGCCATGCACCTCCTGAAATGTCCCTCTTTCTTTCCATTTTGCCCTTTTTTCCCCTGTAGCTCTGAGCTGGAGTCTGATTTTAATGGTGACTCATCAAACTCTGAAGGGAGCGAAGGACAAACCACAGTGCTGGATCCCCCCACCTGCTCAAGCCCCACCCAGAGGTGGCCATCACTCATCAGGAGCCCTGTGGTGCCAGAGGAAAGCTCCAGAACATCCAAAGTTGCTGATGGTAAGCAGCATCCTGACCTGGTGCATCCTGAGGGCTGCAGCCAGCATTGTGGGAGAGGTTTCAATGTGGAGGCTGTTCCCTGCAGTGTGGCCAGGTTGTACCCATTAGTGGTGTCTTTGTTTGGGTTTTTTTTTGCCTTTTTGGTGCTGTAACTTGATGCTTTAAAATTAGCTCTTAAAAGAAACCCCCTAAGACTCAATTTGTGAGTTTTAGCAGACAGAGTTCCTTTTATTATGACGTTGAATGCATGAGAATCTAATTTCTTAAAAATTGTACATACAGAGTCACAAAAGCCTCTTGCTTTTAGTTACTTAATTAACAATTTAAAGCTTTACCTAATACTGTTACACCCACTTCCAAAATTGTCTGTCACACAGTACCACCCTTGCCCTACCCCTGACATGCCTTCAGAATTTGAGTTGGAGGTCTCAATCACCCTTTATCTTCCTCTTGTCTTCCTCATCATCTCTGTCCTTCTAGGAACAATTGCAAAGTTTCTGGGCCTTCTGAATATTTTTGACTAGAATATATCTGGTTTTATATTTTTCTAGGTACATTCTACACAAACTAGAAGTTCTTGCTAAAAACTTTATCCATTGAAATCCTTGGCAAGGAACATTAAACAGTATTTCAAAAATTTGCTACAAATTTGCATTAAAAGCTATAATAAAATCTATACACTATGGATCTAAAGGCATCAAGTGAAACACCATTTGTGATTGAGGGTAACCTGGAGTAGCCGTGCCTCATAGTAAGCTTGCAGGGGTGGGATCTCACTGGTAAAAAGTGTGACTGTTCTTAGTAGTCAGTGCAATAACTGCAGCATTGCCTAAGCAAGGGGCATATTGGGAAGCACTAGAGAGCTCTGCTTCGGGCAAGTTTTGTTTCTACCAGCAGCTGCTTAAAAGCTTTTAATCCACTGAAAGCACAAGCCAAGCAGGGTGGTGGGGAGAGGTTTAGGAACAATTTCCTTCCAAATGAAAACTCATTTCTGAAGCCGATCAGAACCAAAAGGTGTGGTAAAAACAGCCAAAGAAATTGTTTTGCAGAAAATATAAGGCCATCAGCATTCATTTTTGTCCCATCTCCCACCACCCCCACATCCACATATGCATTTTTAATGCAAACAGAAAAGAGCGGGTTTCATAGAGCAATTTGAATTGACTCTTGAATAACGAGGTCCTTGTTTAGGGCAAAAGGACAGCAGCAGACCCCAAAGCATTCCCAGCAGCATGTGACCCCGTGCAGTCACTGAAGGATTTCATCCTTTTTCTTCACCAGTTTCATGCTGTCCCCCACCCCTGACTGCTGAGATCATCTTCTGCCATCACCTTCCTCCCCACCGTGCCAGCCGAGTTATCCAGATCTTCCCGAGCAGCCTCTTTTGGCTCTGCATCCTCACCCAGCTGCGTTAGCGCACTCGGTTTTCCCCCTTCTCTGAGTCTGTCCGCTCGCCCGTCTGTCTGTCTGTCGGTCTTTCTGCTCGTGTCGGCGGCCCGAGGCAAGAGCCGGTGTCAGTGTGGGGATAAGTGGGAAGGTTCCCGAGCTGCTCCCAGCTCGCCTCTGCCCTCTCCCGGCCGCGCCGCGGGGCCGGGGCCGCTGGAGGCTGCTTGGAAAACCGACCCCCTGCCGCCTGGGGATTGGGGTTTTTTCCTCTCCTTTTGTTTTTTACCACCTCCATTTTTGCTCCCTGGCTTTTGTTGCATTAGCTGACTGTGTGTTCTTTCTTCCATTCAGCACTCCAGAGAGCCAACAGTTTTCACTCCACGGCATTAAATAAGTGTCAGAATTGGAGGAGAAAACTCCAAACAAGTGAGTAAAGCCTGAGAAGTGATTGTATTTTCTATTTGTGCTGTTTTCCATTTTTCTGTCTCTTAATTCTCCGTTTCCTCTTCTTTCCTTTACAAGTTTTGCATTTTTGAGTCACTAGAAGGCAAACAGAGGTCTAAACCACACAAAATATTTCTTTTCCATTTTCTTATACTCAAAACATCAAATTCCCTTTCTATGTGACTGTTGTCTGTGCAATTACATCCATCAGCAAGTGGTGTCCACTTTAAGTCTCCAGATGAGAGCATGAACTCCTATCCCAGAGCTGCATATTTTGTCTCTAGCCCTGCCTGCACTGGTTGCTTTTGGTCAGGTGCAACACTGGGTCTAACATCATGTCACTTGTTAGAAATGCTCCAGGAGGTGCCTATTTGCACCCTTCTGCAGGTGTTCTGTCACCTCTTGTTGTTGGAAAAACCCCCAGATGATATTTCTGGGTTGCTGAAAAGGGAGAAAGCCAACAGCCATCCCAAGAGATGAGCTGGTGAAAATAAGCATTACAGGTTCTTGTCCTCCGGCAGTTTCTCTTCGTTTGGGCTGACCTGTCTTTGCCTGTGGGAACCACATAGGGTGGGAACCACAGCGACTTTGACAGAGATTGGATCTGTTCTCTATTCACTTCTGAAACACTGTGGTCACCTCTCACAGCTGAGGCTGCATCTAGGTAACCTTTCTCTTGGGCTGGGGCCCCCAAACAGGCCAGCCATTCTCAGTCACATCCCTGCTCCTTGGAACTGCATTGCCCACCCAGCGCGGCACAGCCGCTTGGCAAGTGCGCACACTTTCCTTCTAAATCCCCACTAAGGACTGGCAGGTGCCTGCCAGGATTGACCTCACCAGTACTGGGGCTGGGTGAGCTTACTAGCATCCCAAACCCTCGTAAGCTTTATTAGAAATGGAATTGTATCTGGTAGACTGGGGTGTTGACAGTCTTAAGTGTAAAACATGATTGTGCAGCAGCAGAAAAAAAGGATTTGTGCACATGACCAAGTGCCACAGTTTCTGGGCATGGAGTACAGCAGGTTTGGGGGAATGGTGGTAACAGCTGCTCTTTACCTGCCCTAAGCTGCCCTCTCTGACAAGGGGGATTCTTGGCTGCTGCCTGACGTCCCATTTACCTTCAGAGAAGTTATGGCTCTGCTTCTGGAACAGTAGGACCCCTGTGCTCATTATAGGACCAGTGCTCAGGCAGAGGCATTTCAGCTTGCTTCAGAGCACTCAAGAAAGCTTCAAGATCTTTGCAAGTACCCACTGTGGGATGAATTTTTATATCTTAAAAGATAAGGTTAGCTGCATCTCTCCTTCCTGGCACCAGGCTTGCCTCCAAGTCAGGTGCCCACCATACACATGAGCACTGTCACTACCCACCTGCAGTCCCCTGGGGGCCTCTGCTGCCACGTCTGGGATAACTCAGTAGATCTCAGCAGAGTATGCACAGGGATATTTCATGGTCCTGAGAGGAGGCTCCCACCAAGCTCAGCTTCAGCAACCCCTCACTTGTGATTGTCTGTCCCCAGAGGCAGTTGTGGTGGATGGACAAGCAGACAGGTGTGACAGCGCTGTCTTCCTTGGGATTCACTGCACTTCTGAGGCATGAGGCCTGGCCATACTCTAAGAGGCTGCCCAGGATGTCCCACCCAGGGGAAGGCTCTCCCATGCCTAGGAGGTGAAGGTGGAGCTGATTGTCCTCAAGGTCTCATGGCATCTGTGTCACCTCAGCTGTGCCTCTGAGCATTTGGGGATTGGCATGTACACCAGAGTCAGCCTCCACCAAAGGGTTAGAATTAAAATCTTGTCTTAATTGATCTCAGGTTTTAAAAGATCAATCCAAACTTATGCTTATTCCAGATTTGATGTGGGAGAAAGAAAGACTGAGAGAGGAAAGAAAAGACTACTGGGGGCAGGGGAGTGTCACTCTTAATTTTAACTCATTTTCAGCTTGTTCGCAGCAAGTACATTGCTTAACAGTTTGCAAATTAATTTTCCCATCATTTTGTTAAAAATATGAGTGTGCCTCGAGGGCTCTAGGGGGAGCTAAAAGCCTTTGAGAGGGAAGCGATGTGCTGCATGAGTCTGCCTGAACCTCAAGCATGCTGCTAAAATGAGGTGTAAAGCACAGTTTGCATACAGTGAGAACAGAATAAAGGCATTTTTTAGTCTCTGGAGGAACACTTTAAGTCATAGTTTCTATATTTAATCCAATTTGATTACAGGAATTTGTATGATCATCAGTCACATGAAAAAGAAGTCTGTCTCCTTTCCAGACATATTTCCCAAAACACATATGTTTCATAAACAGCACAGGGTACACGGCCAAGGAAAGGAAATCGGTGTCACAGCTATATTGGCTGAAAGGCTCAGAGCAGGATATTACCTTTCAAAACCTTTAATCCCCATCGCACAGCCACAGGGAATGCTGTGCTCTTAATTTGTCTTGGGATTTTGGGCCAAGCAGATCATCATAGTGCCCTAGGGAACTTTTTGTTTTTTTAAATCCTGTTTTGGAAGTGAAGCTAAAAATATAGTTTCAGCGTCTTGGTGGGACTAAAACCATTATGGCTGTGACAGACAGCAAGCTGTGGCTTTGCGTGGAGCAGGGATCTCGCACGTGCAGGCCCTGGCCTTGTAAGGTGATGCACACCCATGAGAGCTGGAGTGGGAAGCACTCCTCCCTACAGGCATGTGCACTTACCCTGCAGACCTCTGGGCTGGGGGGTTTATGCCCTCGTGGGAGCTATGGCTGTTGCTGCTGCAGTGGTTGCGTTTCCCCTCAGTGTGCTGAACCGTGACATTTGCTCATGTCAGGAGGCTCAGGGCTTTAGTGGATCAGGCTAAACCCCCCTGGCTCACTTATGCAGGTGGTGGTGGTATTTTTCTTATCCTAATTCTGGGTTCTCATGTTTTCCCGTGGCTCAATTCACTTTACAGAACATAAAGGTCAGCCCCTGGCTGCTGTCCCTGCAGGAGTTCCTTGATGAACTCCAGTGCATTGTTTCCCTCCAATCTTGATCGAACATAGCCAGTTGCTTCAAGACTGGGTACAAATAGGTGAGACACTGAGGGGAAAGGAAACTTGGCCTCTCTCCCTGGTTTGCCTTTGCTGAAGTCCACGTGCAGGAACTGTCCTCTCTCTCTGGAGTGTTGCTTTTGTCGTTCAGTTTGTACTCCCTAAATAGAGGAACCAAGTTTGCTTTGGGAACCTGTATAGATTTCAGAACTAATAGCTGGCTTTGGGAGTTAATAATTCAGCCATAAATACACTTGTCATGGTATAGGTTGACATGGTAATATCTTGGCTCAGGGACACTTCCATTTGTCCAAAGATTATTTATTATGTAAAATTCCCATAGGCACAAATATTGGAAAGTTCTCCTGACTCCCTTCAGGTGCAAGTTGCCTCCCTACTTTTTCTTTCAGCAGGTCTGCATATGTCTGCACTAGTTTTGGTTCAAGGCCTTTAGTAATTAACTACCTTGCCTGATCCTAGGAGAGCCTCCTGTGTGCTGCTTGTTGTCCTGGCCTGGGAGAATGTGGGATTATTTCTGGACTTACTGCCTGCAGATGGATGCATTTCCTATCTTTTTTTCTTCCCATTCCAATGGAGAGCCCTCTCAGAAGTTATCCATTTTCTTCATTTCTCGGAACTACCCAAAGTTCACAAGTCACAGGTTGTTTTGACTGCCTCTGCTTCTGAGGCCTGAAAGCTCTTTAAAGGAGGCTGGTTTTCCAGAAAGTTTCCTGGAACTCAAAAGCTGCTTCACTACATCCAGCCAAAAAGTGGAAGCGGTTCAAGTTCACTGCTGAAAATATCAACATGTGTTTGGCACAGTGTGCACACACAGAGATCCGAGTGAGGCCATAAACTTCAATATTGTAGGTCAGTTCTTTGGGTACAACTGTATCCAGCTGACTGTTTAATTTTCTACTCTCATTTTTTAATTGCAAACTTTATTTAGGACAAACTCAGTATCAATGTGACGGTAAAATCTGTGTCTTTGACAGGCTTTCCTCTGCTGTCCAGCAAGAAACCTGGGCTACACTGGAAGGACAGCTCAGCCAGCTGTCAGAGTGGTCCTGGAGAGAGTCACTCCCAAACGCAGGTACGAAGGAAAGTTGTACAGAGCAGAGTGTGTGTAACTACTGCTGGGACATGTCTGCTCTCGGCAGGCTGTCTGAGCATCCTCTGCTCTTTCAAATAGTTTTGGTCCTCACAGTAATCACTGAAGTTGGAGTTATACTTGTGCTGTACATAGGGAGGAGAACTTGCTCTGATTTGATATAATCATTCCCAAATCAAGCGCCTAAGTCATGTTTGCTGTGGGACTCAGACCTCGATTGCATGAAGAGTTTTGCACTGATCTGCTCCATCAGTCATGAAATCATAGAATACCTTAGGCTGGAAAAGACCTCTAAGATTATTGAGTCCAACCCAGCACTGCCAGGTCCACCACTAAACCATGTCCCCAAGTGCCACATCTGTGTGTCTTTTAAATACTTCCAAGGATGACGACTCCACCATTTCCCTGGGCAGCCTGTTCCAGTGCTTGACCACCATTTCAGTGAAGAAATTTTTCAAAATACTCAACCTAAACATCTCCTGGCACAACTTGATACTGCTCCCTTTCATCTTGTCACTTGTTATGTGGGAGAAGAGACCATCCCTCATCTCACTACAACTTCCTTTCAGGTAGTTGTGGAGAACATTAGAGTCTCCACCAGGTCTCCTTTTCTCCAGGCTATACACCCCTGGATCCCTCAGCTGCCCATTGTCAGTCACATGCACCAGAGCCTTCACCAACTCTGTTATCCTTCTCTGAACATACTCCAGCACCTCAGTGTCTTTCTTGTAGTGAATTGCCCCAAACTGAACACAGTAGGTAGGCACTGCCATCCTGCCCTTCCTTGCAACAAAGGGCTTAGCTGCCACTGGGATTTCCTTTGTGCCACAGTTTCCACCCAAAGGAGTGTAAATCCCCCAAAGCTCTGTGCCCTGCTGCTCCCAAGCTGGCTATTTATCTCTCCACGTGCTGATAGGGCTGGATGGAAGCATGTGGCATGTTTGGCAGGGCCATGTGCCAGCAGCAATGGGTGGGGTGAGAGAGTGTCACATCTGAGTGGCTGAAATGCCACTTGACCACTGGGCTAAAGGCAAGTCCCAGCTGTGACCTTGGAGAGGAAACATGGGAGCAAAGGTAAGGGCTCACATAGTGCCAGCCATAGAAAACCTGGCATGGGAGATGGGATTTCTGCTGTCACAGCCCCTTAGACATAGGTGTGCCAATGCCTAATGTTTGGCACTTGCCTCCAGTGGGCAGAAGATTTCTTTTCTTAACTTGCAGCATGCCCTGGGCTCCACATCTCCCACTGCTCAGGAGGATCTTCTGCTTCTTTCGGGACCTAGGATTTCCATTGTATTTTCTGGGGGGTTTATTTTGTTTTGGTTTGTTGTTTTTTTTAAAGCTGAGGAAGGGTGGGCCTGCCGTAAGTGCAGCACTGCAGCAGGAGCCATGACCGACAATCCTGAGCAAAGGCCAGCATGTCCCTGGACTCAGAGTCAGGTGGAGCAAGGACCAGCCCACATCCTCTGTGCCCTAACCAGTTGTCCTCATCCTTGGGTTAAACATGATTAATATTGCTTGACCTCAGGGCCTCTGTTAGAAAAAAAATCAACTCTTCCACATCCATGGTGGTAGTTGAAATCCGGTGCAGGACAATGGAGCCAGGAAGGGAATGTCCCAGAGGAGCAGAGCTGCACAATGCTGCCTGTGCACAAGGAGAGGTGGCTCTATGCAGCTCCTGTTCCACCAGCAGTGCTCACTGGCCTTTTTCTTACTCTGAAGAGTGAGGATTAAGAGGGTGTTTAACTGTTTATTGGTGTTTCTTACATTTTTCTATCCAAGATCCTGACCAATAATAATTTTAGTCATCAAATACATGAAGCAGAGAGGAATCATTATTGCCTTAGTTCTGATGCTTCTGGGAAATGAAAAGTCAGACAGATTAATGGCTTCACCCATGTGAGTTTGGATATCTGGCACATAAATGGAAACAGGAATTGAATCTTCACACCATTCATTATCACATAGCACTGATGATAAAATGCCTTCCTCTTAAGAAGGAAGAAAGAACTTTAGTTATGGTCTGCTTCCTACGTATTGTGGGTATTTATCCTTCTTCCTATCTTCAGCAGAAGATTTTTGTGGCTGGAGTAATGAATTTAAACCTTTACCAAAGGAAAAATAATCATGAGAGAGAACTCACTGAATTGTTTGGAACTACCATCTTGCATTTCATAGTCTTTTCTGGGTCACTTCTTTCATTCCTACCTGTGCTACGTAAGCATGCAGTATTATAAAAGCATTTGGAGATCATGGATGATGGTCTCTTGAGCTTGGTCAAAACTCTAAGGTGATGCAACTGGAACACACACAGGAGAATGAAGCAGATCTGCTCTTGTCTATTTTCCTGGAGATAGGACTGTTTCTTTCTAAGGAAAATATTAAAGGCAATTCATAAAGATATGACAGATTCTTAGCATGAATAATATTATTTTTAGACTATTAAATTTTCCAGTAGTATTAGATCTCCACTCCTAGAGAAATATTAGCCCTTTAGGGAGAAAAGTTTTCTTAATGTATTATCATCTACATATATTTGTGTGTATGAATTAAATATTATGTTTATTAGTATTATGTTAAGATTAAAATGGATTAAAATATTATATTAAATAAAAGATACACAAAGCAGTATTTTTCCATCACTAAAATAATCTTTTTTTTTTTTCATGCACATCACAGTTGGCTTCTTACAAGAAACCACCAGAAACTACAAGAGGACATTTCAAACCCTACAGCCCAGTATTTCAAAGAAAAGAAGCAGCCAGGGAGAAGCCTAAAGACACATATTGCTACGTCCCCCATCATCCTTTTCAGAGGAGCACCACAGATTCTCCACAGGCCTTTCCTGGAAATGAGACACTGTTTGCTGATATTTCTGAGCCTGAAGATACAGATAGTGACTCTGGGACATACTCAGCCCAGGACTGGAAGGAAAAAACATGGAAATATACCTCTGAACCAGGAGATTTTAATAGGAAGACAAAAGAGCTTTCACCTCTGGATTTGAAAGAGCGAGATGGCAAAAAAAACAGACACCCAGAAGAAAAGCTTGAGCAAGAATTAAAGGAGGCAAAAAAGAACCTGGGGCTTTGTACTCAACAGCAACCCTTGTGTGACTCAAACAGGACACACTCAGGTGGAAGCAGGGCAGGGTATAGAAACAATGGAGATCTATGGACTACAGAGAAGAGTGATGAGGACTGGAAAAAAGACGCATTCAAACAATCTGGTTGTCCTTTGCCTCTCTTAGTTGCAGATGAGGCTCCGCCAGCTTTGCCAGTTGACACAAAAGATGCTGTGAGGAATCTGGGTGCGGTTTCCAAGGAGCACACAGCTGGCCAGCCAAAATCACCACTGAGGATCATAGCCAATGCTATCAAAAGGTCCATTTTGGAACCTCTAACCTTGACTCCAGGAGGGCTAAAGCAGGACTCAGAGAGCAAAGTCAAAGCCTCTTCAGAACAAGCTTTCTTCAGCTTCCCCAGTGCTCCTGGTTATTCCATAAGCCAAAGGAACAGTAACAACAATAACACTCAGTCACAGGATCTTAAAGTAAAGGAGCGGGCAGGAGAATATTTAGGAGATGGAAGCCCTTTCTCAAATTCATCTAATTTTTCTGTCGGCTCTGAAGAGATACCTCCAAGGGATTACAGTGAACAGGTATCCTTCACAGCCTACACCAGTCCTCACAGCAGGTGTTCCAAGACAACCATTATACCTCAGAAATCCTCTTGCAATAGGATGGAGGATGTCCCAGGACTCCTAGAAAAGTTTACCTTTAAAGACACTCCTCCAGGGACTGCCGTGGATGACACATGTATCTGTAAAGAAAAGTCCACTCTTCTTTCATCTCCAAAGCCCAACAACACCTCCAAGGACAATCTGGATGACTCTGCACTAAAAGGTAGTCTTGGATTGCTCTTCAGCAGATTGAGAAGTAAAGCTCATGAAAGAGAAGGAAATTCCTTGCTGTCATCTCTGCTTGTCACGAAGGACCATTCTCCAGAAGACAGGTCGTGTTATTCTCTCACAGGTGAGGACCTGAGTGGCATTATTTTCTTGTTGCTATTGTTATTATTGTTATTATTATTATGTAATAGCACTTAACCTTTAAAAGACCCGTGCGTGATCATGCAAACAGATATCTATTGGATGTTATGTTTAATTTGTAGATACTTTCTACATAAGAAGACTTAATAAATATAATGTAATAAGCACCTTATTGACCCACTCTGACCTATTTGAGAGTTTATCTGAGCCGTGATTAAAAGGCATCAATTTTCATGTTTGCTTGCAAGAGAAAGGTTAGTATTAAAATTGCAGGCAAGTCCAAAAGAATATTGATGTCAGACAAAGAGCACTCTGAGTAATCTGAGCATAGGCTCAGAAAGGATTAAGTGCAGGACAGTTTCAGGTATGAAATATGAGGCATGAGAGCTGCACCCACCTGTCTGTCTCTGTGATCCATCTTTCCACTAGCCCACTGCTGAAAGACAGTTATTTAACTGAATAACTTATTGAATTTTATTGGCATACGTGTTTGTTTCTTACTTTATTAAATTGCAACCCAAACTGTAACCCCAAACCGCAGCACTAAAATCTGTATGAAAAATGTGAAGTCACTGAAATGTCCCCAGTGAGCTGCCAGACCCTTTTGCATCCCTTCTGCTTCAGAACTGCTGCATACTGTGAGGAAGACAGACAGTATGCAAGAGACTTGATCTGAAGCTCATTAAAATTGATAGAGTAACTCCTGCTCTCATTCCTGAATTTTTGGATGGGATTTTGGAGCATTCTTTATCTAATAACTCACAAAACCAGGCATCCTCTTTGAGCCAGAGGATGCAAAAGACTGTGCTGAAGCCACAGAGAGTTGCTAATTCACACTTGTCAAGCTGTGGTCCTTAATGAGAAGCTTTTTTGGAGTCTATACCTCGTCATCACCAATCAATTGAGCCTTAACTAAGTGTATTACAATAACTGATGTGTTGTGTTCCTACTAAAATGTGAAAAGTTTTTGTTAGGTTTGAATAATCCTATACATTACTTCTGTTTTAAATATTTTGGAAAAACATGCTGGTTTCATGTGTGTTGCATTCTTCTGCTGTGCAAGGCAAAAGAGGAATCTTAAGTTATTACAAGTTTTGATTATAGGCATTGAAAAGTCGGTTTAGATTAAAAAAAAAAGCAGCAGCTCTGGTCTAACCATTTGCCCAGTAATCTGTCATTTTCAACATTTCAACATTGCAGCTCCCCGAAATTTTTCAAACATTCATATTTGAGTAAATCAAAGTGGTAAAGAGCCAAGTCCTGCTTGGCTCTCTAAAATGGCATTTCTGTCTCAAATTGGCACTTGTCTGAGGCCCAGCCTTGGCAAACTTCAGTCTAATGATGAGCTTTAGCTTACATTTCATGTCATTAGTTTTCTCTCTTGAAATTTGCCACGAATAACAGAAAATTCCTTTAATAAAAAAAATACAGCACCTTGCAGAGTGCAATTTAATGAGGTTCTTTCTCATACTTCTCTTGGCTCTTTGTAGTAGGACTTTTCTGTCTTACTGGAGGCCAAACTGTTCCTGTGCAGCTATGGTTGGTATTACATTACGCTGGTGTTTTCTCCCTCAGTGGATTGTGGAGCCAAAGAATGAGCTGGGTGATAGAAGTCCATGGGTTTGAGATGAGACAGGGCAAGCTCATTGCAGAGGAACCTCCTGAGGAGAAACCAAATACTTAGAAACCCCCTCCAATATTGAACACTCCTGAACTGAAAAATGCTTGGAGGCTGGGCAAGTGTTAAGGGGAGGAATCACATAGGACTGCCTGGTGCCTGCAGTGTTCCTTTAGACATACACTGCTGGAAACACGCTGGAAGGACCTTCAGTCTCACTCCACACATCTACTCCTATGTTATGTTGCTCATATTTCCTTACACCTTATCTTACTTCAGCTGCAAACACACATCCAGATGTCTTTCCTATGCTGATGACTTCTGCATTTCACACTCAGGTGTCTGTCTGAAGTAAAACTGTGTTCTGTCCTTTCCTGCCCAGTGTTCAGCCCCCAGCTGAAGCTCAGCAAGAAGCAGCAGAGATCTTAGCAGCACGTTGCCTGCCGTTCAAACTTACACCTGCAGTGGTACCTTCCATATGGGTCATTCTAGTTTCTCATATCCACACCTGATTTTAAGGCTTTCTGCCTAACACCCTCCTTCTGTTTGAGAAGAGCTAGTCCTCAGAGCTACTTGGAAATTTTGGGCTGTGCAGAGATCCAGCTGTAACAGACTGCTTGGGTGGGACCTAGACAAAGCTTCCTGAAGCAATGGGGGTTCATGCACCCTTTTCAGTGAGAGACTGGTTTAAAAATAAATAAATCCAAAGTTTGCCTGTGGAATATATGACTGTGTGCAAATAACCACACTGGAGTTCCTAAGTGCAATTCCAGAATTTTGTTTCACTGCACAATTATCAAGGCTTCTGTCCTTTGATTCCTCCTTTGTGTTTCAAACTGCAGTGAAAACCCCTCAAAATTTGTTCAATAAAATTCTTCAATCAGACAGTTAATTGTTCTCTAAGCTTACTTTCCCTTTGGAAATTAAAAAAAAAAGTCAAAGTGCTATATTAATTACTGATACCAAAAATTATTAGTACCACAGGAGAACAACAGTAAAAAGAGACCTAAGCCAGGTTGTATGAGAGTTGCAGTCAGCAGTGTTTGTAGGGAGACAAAGTGGTGGATTCAGGGCTTAAGCTATTTTTGACATACAGACAGGCCTTCTGAAGAGCAGTCCATGAGGGTGGTTGGTTATCAGCAGATGTGTGTGACTCCAGGTTTGCTTCCTGGTAGAGATGGAGACATGAGAGGAGTATTTCTGTCTCTGACAAAGTAGGGATCATGCAAAGACATTCCTAGAATTGTCCCTTACATGACATGAGAGTTGTTATAACTCGGTGTGTGACTATGTGTTGTTTACATGGTGCACACCATTAAGCAAGACCACCAATTCAGCTGATGAGAAAATTTAACACAAATTCACTTTGCTGATTTTGTGCACTTTGAGATTGAAGAGGGATTGCTTGCAAATATTTCAGGTTCCTGTTACTTCATCTTTGTACCATGGAAAGTCTGTATGTTTGCAGTGTTCTGGTCAGCAAGGACATTGGGGTTTTGTATTTTAGAAGGGGAAGTGAGACACTGGAAATTAAATTACATGTCTAAAACCACACGAGAAGTCTGTGGAGAAGCAGAGATGTGAAGTGAAATAGCCGAGCCCTCTCTATTTCTAGTGGCCATTCTTTTCATCTCCTTCCTCATGCCAATTCCCATCTGGTTTTGAATATCAGTGCCCCAAGAGATATGTATAACTTTGCCTCTCTTTTGTAAAACACTGAAGTACTTACAGTGGTCATGATTAACTCCCATGACTTTTAAAAATATGCAATCTTGGACACTTACAGAGGAAGCCAACAGACTAATACAGCATTATGTTATGAAAACAGTTCCTGCTCCAAGACAATGCTGTGTATTTAGGCTGCAGCCATTACCATGACACAAACACACCCCAGGAAAGGGAGGTTGAGCTGTGACAAGGCAGACTGATGGCACTGGTGGTTTGCCCTATAAATCTCCAGGACAATCAGCAGTGCTCCCACATCTAACAGATGGTAGCACGTTCTCAATCTCTTCATATGACATCTCCCTCATTTTTCAGAGCACTTCAAGTTTCTTGGGAAAATGAGTACCTCGGATGTGTATGTGAAGGGAGAGGTTCACAAAGCAGTGCACTTTGGTCCAGTTGAACCCTCTGAGTACAGTGAGGCATTCAAATGATGACATTGAGTGGCAGAAGGCTTGGGCCAAAGTGTCTTTGAGACTCCCCCTTGGATTGCTGATCTGTAACAAACTGGCCAGAGGAATGAATTTTAATTTTATGGATATAATTTTTCTTATCCCTTATGACACAGACATATGAGGATGCCAAGTCTCAGTATCAAGAATTGGAGGTTTCCTCCAACTATGTACTTTGAAGTGTATTTTGTGAGTCTGTTTGATTCACTAACAAATTAATTAATAGCAATAACAATTAAAACTGTTTTCTATTATTTGACATTTGTACATCAGGTATGCTGGAAAAGTCTCTTGACCAAACTCCTAGTAACTACTGAGAGGTGTAGATCAAGAATAGATTAATAAACATTTCAGAAATACCTTATAATTGAAGGGCAAAGGAACAAACTAATACTATGACTGACCACTCTTAGTTCTCTGAAGTATTGTTAGATGGAGAGGAAAAGCTCTAGTGTAACATATGTTAACTTGGAAGTTAGGGGGTTGCTAGAGTACTTAAGAAATAAGAAAGATGTAATAAATAACTCCCAATGTGAAGGAATGAGATGGCTGGAAAGATAAAGCCCAAGTCTAGAAAACTCAAGTTAATATTTGGAAAAAAAATGGTTTTGAGATCTGTTCTGTAGCCTATCGAGCTTCAAGGCTTGGCATAACTGAAGCAGACAAATTATTATCATCTAACTTTAGTATTGCAGTTCAAAGTTTCAGATTTTAATGACCTAGTAAAAGTCCCCAAGTTGAACATTTTTATATGAACTCCTTGTCCAAATCCTCACAGCTAGCTGCTAAATTCTACCTATTCCACCCTTTTCTGTTTGAGGCCGTTTTTGGGTTTTGGTTTGGGGTTTTTTGTTAGGATTTGTTTGTTTAGTTTGGTTTGGGCTTTTTCAAAAAAATTTCTGGTATTTTTCTCTAGCTCTGCAGGTTCATTCTGTGAGGTGGTTTCTTACTGTGGTTGTTATAGTTGTCTTGAAGTTGAAATTTTCATCTGGGGTACACTTTAGAGCACAGTTCTGGTCCCTCTCAAAGAAATTGCCAAAGAAAATTAGTTGAGCAGAGCACTGAGTGGCTGCCCTTCTAATGTGGAAAGAAATGCACTGTCTCCCATTGTTTCTATATCCATGAAAAGTGGCAGGACCACACATCTGGGAGCCAAAACCCTGCATTCTTATACCAATTCTGTCATTCTGCTCTGCGTTTCCAGACACCCCATGCTTCAGTTATCCCTGTTATATTAGCAGAGAACATCAGTGCTGTGAAATGTATTTGTAATGACGGTACAGAGACCATAATCAATGAGCACTGGTAGATCCATCAGGTGCCTTATCACTGAGTAGATCAAGTCTTCCTTCATCCCATAGCATCCTCAGGGATGAACCACGAAGGGGGTGCTGATCGCAGTTGGGTGACTCTGGTCTCACAGGAGTTTGGGTGCTGAGTCCCTTGAAAAGCTGAGCTGTTTGGGAGCAATCTGAGTGGCTGTTCTCTGCAGAGCAAGTTGCAAATACCTGCTCTCCACAACAGATAATCATTGGGAAGACTGTGGAGGTTATAAATCTATTCTGTGCACAAGCATCAGATTCCTTATGCTCATGAGATGGCCCTTGGAAGTCCTTTGGGAGGTCACTGACCCTCTCTCTGTCCCAGAAAGGCAGAGGGTTCCTGACTCCCACCCCCAAGGAGGAAGCAGGTGCCCTTGTGTTAGAGCAGGCTGCTTTTCCTCCAGACCTTGTAACACTTCTTAAATTATTGATATCACTCAAAGGGGAGGACAGGGGGAAGCAGTCACTTATTCCTAGCACAGCTGAGAGAAGAAAGGGAGCGTGTAATTGCTTGTGTTTCCAGCCCTGCTGGGCTGTAAGGCTTGCCCTTTGCATACTATGGAATTTGATTTCTCCAGTGGCGTGACCGCAGGGTAGTTCACTGCAAACTTTTTGTTGCACAGGGAAAAGCATGATAGGAGAGTTTACTCACTGAAAGAAGGACTGATGTTCTCCACACCTAGAAAGGGCTGTATGTTTGACTGTCTCTGCTGAGATGGGGTGCAGCTGGATACGCATTCCTGTCCACGGTGTTTGGGGCAGCAGCCTGACCCCAGCAATCGTGAGCCATGGGAGAGTGCCCAGCAGGTCAGCAAGCAGGACCTGTGTCCCTCCTCAAGGCAGGGAGCTGTGCAATGGCAACTTGGGCAGTTCTGGAGCAGAGAGTCACCTGAGAGGCTGGAGAACCACCTGGAGGGCTATTGCAGCTCCCTGCTTTCACTTGCAGGTATCTGCTACCATAGGACATGAATAACAAAAAGGATGGTGAGACCCAAATCTGCTCCACTGAGCCAAGTATGAGCTCTCAGCTTCATTGTGCACAAGGACTGGGTGCCTCTAAAACTGAGACTGCTGAGAAAAATCAAGATTTCTGCCTCAAATGACTTGGATTTGCTTTTATTGCTTCACTGTCTGGGGTGAATGTGTTTCATGGATCCTGACTTCAGATTAGGGCCAGAGGCAAAAGTCTACTTCAGGACTCAGATCCAGAACAAGGCAAAGAAGAAACATTTACACTGGGAGAATGGGAAGTGATTTTAATCTGAATAGAGCTTGCACCTAGAAAGTCAACTGTCACCTTGCAGATACAAAGGAAAATTAAGAGTTAGCTTTAAATAATGTACATTCCCAAGATGCCCAGCTGTTTATCATTAATCCTGTAGCAGGTTGAAGCATAGAGACACATGTTCCAAAAAAGGTTTTATTTTCTGAAATAAAAACAATGAAGCTATGCATTAGACAAATTAAGGAGAAATTCAAATATTTACACCCAGTTGAAACAAGATGCTGGAAAAAACAGGCATGATAAAATTGCTGCAATTAAATGTAATTTAATTTATAGTTCTGAAAGCATGCTTCTTCCAAGAGCAGGCTTTGAGTTTTCCTTATGGAGTGTATTGTTGTGATGTATGGATTTTCCTGACTTCTTATGGCATTTTAATCAACAGTCCAATGATGTGATAATATTCCTAAAGCAGAAAAATAAGTGACGTTTGTTTAGACATAATTAATGAAATATTTATGTTGCATGAGGCTGTGTGATAAAGCCTTGTTCTCTTAGTCCATTTGCTTCTGATTACATTTGTGATTTTTTTATATGACCAGACATTCTGACGCCAACTATTTTACACTGAGCAGATGTCATGTAGTAAAAATGGGTGCCAGATGCTACAAGCCACATAAGGGTAATTTGTTTAAGAGCTGGCTCAGACTTTGTGCATTCAATTACACTGTATAGTGAGCCTTATACAATCATTTGGGTAATATGGCTAACTTCAGATATACATTTTAATGAATGCTGAGTGCATTCAGAACAGCGTGCTACATGCAGGGTGCTCAAGGAATTAATTTATTTGTAGGTAGTACTTAAAAAAAAATATATACATCCAGATAGTTTTTGACAGGGTTCAAAAATTTAATTCATACTGTCAGCTGAGTTTCTAAATTGCTCTAGGTGCTGCTGATTAGAACTCAGAGCAGGTGCAAAGTGTCTGTTTAAGTTAAAGAACAGCATTTTTTGCTTCACTGACTATTTTGTGCCTGCATTTTAGGATGTGACCACCTACCTGTCAGAAAACAAGCCAGTGATTATTCGACTTCGTCCTCCGATGATGAATTTGAATTCAAGCCTTCATTAACACACAAGGTAATCTTGGCTTGGGAACAAAAAGTTCCTTAGTTGGACTGTATTTAAGACTCATCACATGATTTTGATCTAAGCCCCACAGCAATTTCTCAAAGTGGGGCTTGGAACGTTGGAGGTTACTTGTCATGCAGAGAAAATACATTACAAGTCTTTAAGACAGATGAAAATCAAAGTTTCTTTTTCCTCTTTGGATCTTTAATTCCCCCATGTTACACCAGTGTTGACAGAGGAGGTCTAGTTTGACAAGCAGACGTGTTTCATTGAAACCACTTTGAAGCTTCATTCTTAAGTGGCCTTAATATGTAGCCCAACAAGCAAACTAGTGAAAAAATTAAACCAAACAGATGCAGATTTCCTTTGGGGAAATACAGCTTCATCTGAGAAGTGCTACAGGCAGGTTGCCTGGAAAACACTCTGTTTATCCTAATCAGCACAAGTGTGTGAGCCATGAAGCTGCACCCAGACCCTTTACAGGGAAAGGGTCTACTGCCCACCTGGGGCCCCACCTAGCCATGGGGTTAAACCACAATGAACTCTCAGTACCCGGTTCTGATGTGAGGAAACAGAGCTTTTAATGACTGAATAGCTCAGGAGGAATGTGTTTACCTATTTCCTGTGGAGAATATCAGTAAGTGGAATTAATAGTATGAGGTGGCCTTTTGATTTGTTGCCTTTGGGCGGGTAGAGGGGGGTGAAGAGGAAGGAAAGCAAAGTACAGCGCACTGAAAAATCAGCCAAGCTGAAAGCTAAGTGGAACTTTGAATGGAAACCCAGTTGTGCAGCTCCAGAGGAAGCCAAATGCCATAAGGAAGAAGCACAGCAATGTGCAGCACCACTTGTCACCAGTGGCTCCGTGTCAGGATGTGCTGAGATGTCAGAATTCTTCATTCATCTTTCCTGTTACAGGAAAGACAATCTACAGTAGGATTTAAACAAAACAGGGAAAAGAGGGGAGACATTGGAGCCACCTGGATAGATGCAACCCCTGACAGTTCAGGCAGGACCAGGTAGGGAGAAGGCAGCACTTGGGGGCAGCTGCCAGAAGTGGAGCTAACAAGCAGCTGTCACACAGAGGCATTAGCAGTGATTCAGTTTGGATGCATGTTCCCCACTCAGCGTGTTTCTTTCGGCTGCCTCCTACCTCCCCCCTTTTCATGCCAGTCCTGGCTGCTGTTTTGTCAGCACCACCATTTGCATCTGGTAAAACTCAGTGGGAAAAATTTTAGTGGCTTCCTGGCTGGTTAATTATTTAATTGTCTTGTCTGTGGTGCTCACATATTCTGTCTCCTCCAAAATGGGAACAATGCAGCCTTGAAGCACTTTGGGTTATCTTGGGTCAAGGGCAAGACAGAGCAATGGCAGGCAGTTCCCTCACCAGCCCCCACAGCATGTGCTGCCCAGATCTCCTGGCAGCAGCAGGTGCCTTGGGAAAGGCAAACCCCTCTGTAGTGCAGCAGAGAAATGGCATTGGGGAAGGTTTCATAGGGCTTCAGGTAGCATCCCATGATGGCTGGCTGTTTCAGCTCTGTCCCTCCAACTGTGTTACAGGAGATCCAAAGTGGATTTTACTACTTACCACTTCTACAGCAACAGGAATGGGTTTGAGTTTCCTTTAACTGCTGCTTCCCCCAGCTGGTGCCTGGCCACCTATTGGAATGTTTTATATAGTCAGCTTTGTGATTCAAACATTTTTATTGATAGACACAGTTCACACTCACTTAGGGTTGCATTAAGAGCTTGTTATGATTTAAAGTCAATGTAAGCAAATGCATGTAAATATTCTTTTCATTTTGGTTAGGTTGCCCCAAGCACCCTGCAGTAGCTCACCTTACTTTGGGAGGGGGATCAGGTTAAATGATGTCCAGAGGTTTATCCCAACCTCAGCAGCTCTGTGATTGTGGGGAAGGTTTGAGGAAACCTGTAACTGATATACTTATGCTTTGATTACCTTTTTCTCTCTTTCTCTCTTTCTCTCTTTCTCTCTTTCTCTCTTTCTCTTTCTCTTTCTCTTTCTCTTTCTCT
>VWZD01013048.1:885890-905091 GCA_013396695.1 Sakesphorus luctuosus
TCTCTCTCTCTCTCTCTCTCTCTCTCTCTCAGGCAAAAAGAGCTCTCAGAAGGAAAAGGAAGTTGGAGAAGGAGACAAAGCAGTTGATTAAACAAGAGGAGCTGAAGAGGCTTCACAGAGCACAGGTGAAAATGTAGCTCACAGATGCCCCCTTTGTCTCCCAAGAGTGACTAGTGAGGATGGGGGCACCCCAAGTGGGCTCTGCACCTCCCCTTGCTCCTCACTGCTGCTCACTGCCTTCTGTGCTGATGTTGCCCCAATCATCAGGAGCAGGAAGGTGTCTGTGGCAGGGCCCTGCATCTCTCTCTAAGGGACAAATCCACATGTGCCCCAGGAGGTCATCATAATTTTGTAATTGTGTATGAAGAACAAGAGGGAATACTGACTGGCAATCAGAGAAGAAAGTACTGAAAAGGGAGAGAGAGAGAAAGGGGAAATAACACCAACTCCATAAAGTATAAGAAGCTCAGCTATTACCACTATGTACAGCAGGAGGATACAAAAATACAGCAATGGCTTTTGCTCTCCCTCTGCCACAACAATGAAATTGAACCTTTTTCTTTCTTAATGATGGAAAGTCAGTTTATTTTATACAGGTCTTGCTCTTCAGAAAATGCGGGGAAAGCCCTGGACTCTACTGATGTGTTATTATTTCCAGTTACAGTTTAGGATTTGTGAATGCACTTCTGCACAATTTGATCTCAGATGTATCTTAATACAAAATAGAAGCAACTATGTTCTAGTTTTCATCTGAGAATTGTAAATTACCTCAAGGTAAAATTAGATGCATACATGTCTTCTCTTACTTTACTGCTTTGTGCAAACAATTAAGTCCAAACTTTGTGAATCATCTTTTGTGTTTGTTAGGCTGTTGCTGAGGGCTTGGCTTGGAATGCGCTAACACAGCCTGGAATGGGAACTGCTGAACACCTGTCTTTGACATTTCAACCTCTTAAGGTGTTTCATGCCTATTAGCCCCACAACACCTCTGAAAAATCTTATTTAGAAAGGGATGGACAATGAATGTAGAAGTCCTTCCTGAAGTGCCACTGAATTATCACTTCTTAGCTATTAGACCCTTTTCTTTCCAAGTCAAAAGCTTGTGAAATATGCAAGTAAAATAAACAACAAAAACTCTGGGCTAGCAAAACAGCTAGCAGAGCTTTCTAGCTGTAAACCTTCAATATTTATATGAGCTTTATTCACACAACCTCACAGAATACATGTCTCTGGATATGTAAGGAGTTTTATTACACCTTGTGAAACACAGAAACATGATGATCTCTGTTTTACAATGGGAGAGCCAAAGCTCAGAGAACTGAGGCTCTTTTGGTACCTCTGATACTTACCCACATGAAAATGTCTTAGATACCTAGTGGAATTATTAAACTGCTTTGGCGCCTGATACACTCAGTGAGTTGGCAAGAGCCATGACTCCTCTGAGACCTTTCCAAGCTGTTTCTCTGACTACTGAGATCATCTTTTGTCTCTGAATTTTGAAGCTATGTCTTTAGCTTTTATATAATTACAATTTTGCAGGCAGTCCAGCGCCAACTAGAAGAGTTGGAGGAAAGACAAAGAGCTCTGGAGATTTTTGGCGTTGAACTGGAGAGAGAACTGAGAGGAGAAGCAGGTATGCAAAGCACTGTGTTTATGTTTGGTGGTGGGCTTTTAAACCTGTTTCAAAGCAGAGGGGATTTAACAATTATCATAGAAATAATTTGGTGCAAACTCTGAAAAGAAACAATAACTGGAAGGACAGAAATAATTGTTTAATCTTTTTCTCAAACTCTGTTAGCTCAAGCATCTTCACATTGAATGCTGTAAATTATTTCTTGGTTATCACAGATTTGGAATTATTTACCTTGCTATTGAACCTGAATCTACATTTTTTCCCCCACTCCCCACCTCCCCCACCCACACTTTTTATATGTCCCATCCTGAGCCTAATTTCATCTTCTGGAGGGAACCAGTGAGGTTTCCAGGAGCTGTATCTCAGTTACCAAGCCAGCAGCAGCCCTTGCCTGGTAACAGAGTCCTTAATGACTTCTCCTGGAGTGTGAAATGCCGTTAATATGATTAGAGCCCGTGGCCATGCTATAGCAACAGCAGCACACAGGCACACAGACAGCAACAGTGCAGCTTTTCCCTCAGTGGGTGGAAGATGACAGGGATGTCATCCTGGCACCAGCCAAAGGTAAGCTTTTCTCTTGGCTGAGCTGACAGTCCCAAGCACCCATGGCTGCAGCATCCTGCCACTGGCCCAGCCTTGCCACTGCTCCCCCGCATGCATGGGGTGAAGCTGGGGAGACCTCCCAGAGAGGGATAGGACATCCAGGGGCTCCTGCCAGGCTCAAAATGAGAGTGGGACAACACATGCATGTAAGGAACTTCAGAGGGGACTGTGGTTCTGTGCTGAAGGGATTCTGGTGAGCTGACAACCTGAGTGCAAACATGTCTTTATTTACTTCTAATTTAGAAAACTGAACCTTGTGCTTTCATGACAGGCAGCTGCCCAACATGGAAAACCTAGACATGTTTTGGCACCTAATCATGTTGTTGTCTTCACTGGGCAACCCAGCCCAATCCCTACATGCTGGTCTTTTTAGTGCCTTATTTCATAGTAGCTATCTCCCCTTTTCTGACACTGAACTCATCAGTTAAGCAAGAGAGTGTTTGCCCAACCTTTTATATTTATTTACCAATTTCCTAGAATTGATAGTATTAGCCTATTTCAAATGGTATTTAAAAGGTTAGCATCTTCTTTCTTAAATGAAAGCATAACCTTTTATCAAGCTGCACCCACTTTCCTGCCCATGAGAAAGTCTGCTAAAAAGGCTTTGAGGATTTGGAGCATTAGCTTTTTTCTGCTGAATTGTATAAAGGTGGTTGTTTTTTGGAAACTTCAAAAATATAGAAGGACAAGAAGCTTCTGGCTCTTGGGATAGACACCGAATACCAGGATAAATGGCCTAAAGCCACCTCTTGGTTTTGCTGTTTTGACAATCGCATTTCCTAAAGCAGGCTGTCTGCCAAGAGATCGATGCTTCTCATTCTCTTACCATCCTTAGTAATTGGATTGCCCTCATTAAGGTGAAAGTCCTATTTTTTTTCTCCCTGTTGACTGTTTGTGTGTAGGTGGCCAGTTACAAATAGGGCAGATACTGAATCGTAGGATGTAACTGTCTCTCATTAACTCTTCTAGTGCAAAAGCATGAAGCCATACATTTCCCAAACAAAATGTGAGTGCTTTGTTAGTTGTAATAACATATGTGTAATGATGCAGGAATTGGTGAGTTTAATATTCTGTTCAACCTTCTTAAAAGTAATGAGCATTATTGTTTAATGAATGACCAGTGTTTATTAGGTTAAGTTGTATTTAAGCGGGTCTGCGCTTATGCAATTGAAGTGATTTAATAGGTATTATTAAGGTAATTAGAAAACAATCACAGTTCAGCAATAATATTGAGTTGCAAAGGTTGTGAATAACCAAATTTAGAGGCAGGCCTGCAAACACCAGTCTTCAGTGACATTTACGCAACTCTCCTCTAATAATTCTGTAAGCCCAGGATGAATGGCCCCTTTGTTAGGGGGAGTTATTCATTAGCTCCTCAACTGAATTAGAGGAGAACATGCGTGGGTGCAAAACAACTGCCATGAAGAATGATGAGCAAAATGAGGTTTTGATGATCTTCTAATTGTAGTGACAACAATTCATGCATTTTAAAAAAAACCAGAAAACTAAGGAAGAACTAATATCAGTCCTATGAATATTTTTTCATGCTCATTATTCCCTTTATTCTGGTTCAAAATACCAAATAATAAATCACTGATGTACCATTGCTTTGTTTCTCATTGACATTTGTGGAGGCTTATGGAGATCTTCTGCCTACAAGAAAACACAGAAATAAAAATCTTGAAACATATTTTCCACTGAAATTAGCATAATGGATCAGTTGACTAAATAAATCATGAAGAATGATGGTAAAGAAGAAAATCTACATTGAGAGAATTTTAAGAAATCTCTCCATGTTTTTGGAAGGTGAACAAATATTTGCACATGTTGTAGCTAGTTTTGGATTTCATAAGGAGCATATCCAAGGTTTCTCGTAATTTTCAACGGAGTCAAAAGAAATCAGTGGAAAACCTGTAAGAATAAAGAATATGAGGTTTAACTGTTCCTAAAAAGGTGCAAATTGGCTGACCCCCCCCCTTTACTGGATGATGACTGTGTGGAGGGACAGCATAGCATCAATCTGGAGAACAGAAGGTTCAGGTTTTGAGAACAATGTTCAGTAAATACTCCTCTGCAGCTTTGTCATTCCCTTGAAAGTGATGAAAATAAAAATACCTATTGATGTCATTAGAAGAATGTTTGACTTGCAAATGGATCTCAGTTCAAGGAGACCTGGGTAAGCCAGGAGGAAAGGTTTGCTTTAGCAATGCTGTAAGGAAAAGGCAAAATGGACTCACAAATTGTTTTCCCTCTAACCTGTATGATCTGTTGCACTGCATTACACAAAATACTTCGTTGGCTTGTTCTGCCCTTGGAAAGCATCAAGCACTCCATCACACTTAAATAACTATTAACATTGTTCATAACAAACAGTTGAAAAGCTTGGGGAAAAAATGCCACTGGGAACACTTCGGGGACATTTTGTGGGGTGGAGGAGGAAAAAGAAGGGTTATTTTTAGTTCAGCTTGCACTGAGGATTTTTTTCTAAAATGAGTGGTTTTTTTCCAAAGTGCATTATTTTTACTTACCTCAACCAACCTACAATTCAGAGTCTTTTACTGGAGATACAGAGATTTAAAATTAAGGTGGACAAGTTAAAAGGATGACTATTGTTGCCTAAATAAGAAAACAACAAAAAGGGAATAGTAACCCTCTGTGTCTGTGCAGGACTTATGCATACCCACAATTGCAATGTTTTTTGTGACAGTAAGATAGACCAAATTTTGATGATAACTTCTTACAGTGGCCTAAGGCTCTGGTTACTAATGCTGCATCCCTGCATTGGATCTGTGAGAAACTGGCATGTTGCAGCAAGGACTGCTCCAGCAGTCACTGAGAAGACACTGTCTATCACTGCCTGCTGACCTGGAAGATCCCACAGGAAAATATTTATTACTGCCAGGTTTTAATGGAATCAGGCAGAAAGTGAAGCAAGATTGCTCTGCTCTCTCCTGCTGTTTTATCCTCCTGTTTCATGGTAATATCCAGCTGGGGTCAGGTCCTGATGGGAAACTGCAGAACTGCATTCAAGCCACCATGACTCCTGTCCTTGGCATGGGGGCCCATGTAATTCCTCTGAGCTGGTGGGAGGTGACCTGGGTTCCCTGGGATGATGGTGGCTGGTGAAGTAAACAAATGGGCTGGTAATCCCAAACACCCAACAATTTCCCTCCTGCTCACCAAGATTGCTAAAGGGCTGCAATGGGTGAGATTGTTACTGCCCGAAGGAAATGGGCTTTAAACTGTTGTTCCCTGGCTTTGACATTAAAGTGAGAGACAGTTGAAGCTGAAGAGACAAGAGGTAATTCCTGGGGTGAGGAACAAAGCACATTTCAAACCAATGACAGAAAGGCATCAGAAACACTGCTGAGCTGTCCAGGACTCTGGCTGTCTCTCCCCTTAGTAGCCTAGTTTAATGATGCTCTTGTAATTAGTGTCTCTGGAGCTTGAACCTGAGACCTTTGGGTTTAAATTTCAGTGCTCTCAGTTATCTGAAATAAAGATGCAGTCTTCTTAAAAGAGAAATCACATAAGTTTCCACATAGAAAACAGCCAGGCTGGTTTATGGGGATTTTATGATTAGACTTTATGATTTTTACAATTTTATGACTGAGGAGGAGAGAGCTGTGTTCCCTTGCCTGCTGGTGGCACCTGTTTTGGCTTTGTCCCAGGTCTGGCTGTCCCTGCCTCCAGCATTTGTGGTGGGGTCTGTAAATACCATGTGCTGGGGCAGGAGCAGGGGCTGGCTGTTGGTTTTATGCCTCTGAAGGTGCCAGTGTGTCACCTAAATTGTTGCCTCAGCCTGGACTAGTGTAAGGTATTTTTTTCCCCCAAGTGATCTCTATTTTGTGGTCTCAGGCCATGGATGTGCAAAGCAGACGTGGCAGGTGTGTTGACAGCGCCATCACTGTTGCTGTAATTCTACGTATAAGGGTAATGGGGTGGTTTGGTTCTGTGAAGAAAATGAATGGAAAATGTTAAATGATGAGGATGTCAAAAAGGGCAGAGAGGAAAAGAAAAACATGTGCTTTGACTTGCCGTTTGAAAACACTCAGGGGTGGTTCATTGCCAAAGAGTTCACACAGGTGGTGTTAGGAGTGGTAAAGGCCCTTGCCTGGTGAGAGAGATCCCTCCTCCTCTTCAGCAAGGCAGAGTCAAGCTCTGAGACGTTTGAAAGAATGACCATCTCGTGTTTTGTGCTTGTATAATGTCTGCCACTGATGCCCTGGCCCAAAGTGTTATAAAACCACCCAATAATTATAGATTTCTCATTCAAAGCAGATGCAGATTTAGAGGCCAGTTGACAAGTGAATGGAAATTTGTAGAGGATTTGGTTGTGCACCTGATGTCCACTGGAAGCAGGGACTAAGTTGATACTTGCCAGCATGTACATCTTGAATTCTGATTGTATTAATGGGATATGAAATATCCACTTAGACATACAGTTCAGCTCTGAAGTCCAGTTTCAACAGAGAAACTCTTATTGAAGGCAGAACTAAAAGAAAGATAAAGTGCCCACTAAAAAGAAAGTTTATATGATTACTTGAAAGGAAAACCTTTAAACCAAAAGGCTTTTAAAATCTAGTGCATCTTTAACTGCAATAAACCACAACATTCAACCAAAGGTAGGTAGGAGTGTTATACCTGTTGTACTCAGCCATTATTGATGTAAGTTACATACAGGAAAACCATCTCCATTTGAGCTCACGTAGCCTTACACAGGACTATTGAAAAGGGAACTTAATTAGCAGAAGCACTGGAGAGAAAGCTGGTAATGCACACTAAACTCTCCTATTTTATACAGATTCAGGCACAAAGGATGAAACTCAGATGCTACATGAATGGTTTGAGCTGGTCCTGGAGAAGAATAAATTAATGCGTTATGAGTCTGAGCTCCTGATCATGTAAGTAAGGACAAGTATTAATATTACAGATGAGGAGAGGGGAAAAAGTGTACTCCCAGTACACCTGATCACCTTGCTGTGTGCTGTGCTTTGAGACAGTTGTGTAATAAACATTCCCAGAGTAGCTACAATCTGTTTTGAACACAGATTTGTAGTTGAGCCCTCCTCATCCTTCCCTCTCACAGTGGTTCAATTATTTCAATCCTGTATGATACTCTGAACCAATATAGGATAGAGATGCTCTGCCTTTACATAATGTGGGTCTAACACTGGGGCATTTTCTCCTGTGGAGGAAAAACAGTCTGACAAATTCATCTCAGTTTTGATTGGACATAGAAAAAAAGATCTGGGATTCACTATAGCAATGAAACAAGCAGATACATCAGGACAATAAAACCCACCTCAGATGCCACTGTTGTGGTTGATGGAAACAATATTTGCTGTAGCTCCCTCACCTCACCTTCTTGGAAACACAGCCAAGAGACAGGCAGAAGTGACTCTCAGCTATTTTCTCCACTATTTGTGGGCAATGTGGGAAGGTGATGGGCCCTGCAGCAGTCATTTCTCAGCCCTGGATTTCACACCAGTGCAGGCTGCCCATTGCTAGTTATCATTTCCTATGACTCAGCCCTGCCACTGTGTGTGGAGCTGCAGCCCAGCCACCAGCTCTGGCTGCACCCCAGCTTCTACCCAGCTATGCTGATGCTGCCAGGGGGCAAACCTTTTCTTGCCCCTTCATCACCTTGCCACTGGGTGTTGTGGTAGCAATGCTTCCTCTCACACTGGCTGCAAGGGAAAGCTAACATAGCAAAAGCAGGCTGCTTTTACCACCGCGGGACACAAAAGGTTGTTGTCTGGATGTGTTCACGTGTGTTAATGCCTTTGCCTCAGGACCCGTTCCTGTGCAGAGGGCCTGGCAGAGCCCTGTGTGTGTGGGAGTGTTCAGCCCTATCCAGAATTACACTGTGGGTGCCACCAACAAAGCACAGGTGGTTAAAAACCTGAAGTGTTGCAGCGTATGAGGGGGCTTATTCTGATACATAATGCAAATGGTGATAGAGGTACTTCTGGAGCTGCTGGGGCGATGTCGGCACAGGCAAAACCTTTTAGCCCTGACTGCCCATGAGGAGAAAATACTGGTTGAACAGAACACAAAATCGCTTGGTTGAAATAATGCTAACATGTATGTCTTTATTGAAAAAGCTTGTTCTTTAACATAGTTTTTGCTTACCTAGAGCCCAAGAGCTAGAATTGGAGGACCACCAAAGCAGGTTGGAACAAAAGCTGAGGGAGAAAATGGCCATTGATGGTAAGTCAAAGGGGACGGTGTTCTCCAGCCCTCAGTGACAGACCATGCCTGTGGGCATCCCTCTTTGCTCCAAAAAGGACCAGGATGGCTGAGGCTCCTGTGCTCTCAGCGAGTGCAGCTCAGCCAGAAAAACGTGACTTGGGAGATCATCTCATCTGACTCCTAGTGAAGACAGCTGAGCTGACCTGCCCAGCTCTAGACTGAACTGGATCAGAAGCACTGCATGTGTAATTATGCTAATTGTGCTCTCCAGGCAGCAATGCCCAGCTGTCAGTGATGGGCAGCAGTGGAAAGTAACTTGTTCAGCCACCTAAACAAAAGAGGTTACCTGCTTTGTGTAGCACTGTTGGCTACCACAGCATTTTGGAACTGGTTTTAGGTACTTGGGATTACAGTTTGGGCTTGTCCTTTCATTTGGTGTTTGAAAAGGGAGCATGGGGAGGAGAAATCCAGGGAGAAGAGGGGTTCCATAGCACTGAATACCCCAAACCATCCTGTTGTGTTCTAGGCATGCAGATTGTAAGGGAAGGGAGTTTTCAATATATTTTCTGAAAAATACTTTCTATTTTCTTACAGGTACTACATTTAATTTTGGGCTTTTTACCTTATAAACTAAATTTAAGCTCCAGCTTAATTGTTTTTATAAACAAGCAGTGGTTTTCCTACCCCTTTCAGTCTAAATTTTGTTGAAAGGTCTGCTCTAGACATTAGGAGCCTTAATGGTCAACTTCAAATGGCCCAAATGCAGGAGAAAATTTCCCTGAACTATAACTTGAAAAATATCAACTGCTATTGACTTCATTTGTCCCTGACTAGAATGTTAATTCAAGCTGTACTCTAACAGTTAAAGTCCAAACAGTGATCTGGATTTTAATCACCTGTTTGTGATCTTATAGACAGCCTTAAAGATGAGATGGATCTGAATGAGGAGGATGAAATTTTTACTGAGATAATGAGAGTGGTTGAAGAAAGAGACAAACTTGTGTGTACCTTAGAGGACCAGAGAGTGAAAGAAAAAGCAGAAGACGAGCACTTTGAAAGCCTTATATTGTCTAGAGCCTATCAGCTGAGCAGGATTTAAACAGCCACATGCAAATAAACATAATCTCAGCAGTATTCCCAATCATGGAGATACAGTCTTCTGAAAAATGAAGGAATTCAGATTTTAAATCAGCTTATTTGGGAAACATGTTGTTTTGTTATCAAAAGCTTTTAAGCAGTTCTTTTGCTCATACTGGAGTGAGTCATTTCACTGTCAGCTTCAAGGATCACTGGAATGCAGATTTGGACTGAATTTGCCTGTCTGATGGGCATCAGGGGCTGTGAAAGGGAAATCAGAGCTCTACTATTCTCTTGGAATTTTATTTTAATGCTGAGAGTAGAGTTTCTGAGGAACTTGATGACATAATTTTGTATTTTTGAGACAGCATTACTGCCCATCTGTTTGAATCTGTATGTGGTTTTGTTAGTATTTTGGCACAGCCAAGCCATGGTCAACAATGCAAAAGTCAGAAAAAAAGCATCTCTCATAAAAATAGGCTTAGTGTTTATTTCTGGTGGAGGAAGAGTCATTTGACTAATGACTACATATAAGCACTTACTAAAACTACTGTAAATGCAATGTCAGAAATTAACTGTTCGGGTATTTGTAAGTTTTATTGCACTGTGTATATTTGAAGAAGAAGTTAAAGCAATAGTAAAGCCCTACATTTTGTAAAATGGTGAGGGATTATCAAAGGGGTGACAACCCTTAAAGCTGTTACATACTCAAAAAAGTTCCTGTATGTCAGAGACTAAGGTCTATAAAACACAATAAAAGATAATTTAAAAATAGTAATCCAGTCCCTATTGATATTTATATGGCAGACTTTACACTTGCTTGATAAATTATACCACAAGTTGTACTGTAGGGTTCAATGAGTAGTATAGCAGTTAAATATCTCCCTGATAATAATTCCTCAAAAGGACTGCAAGAATGTTGAATTTGTAACATCAACATTTGATAGAAAATATTGTGGCTGTATTTAAACTATATTTATCTTGCTGCTTATGAATATATGCATATTTTTTTGCTTAAAGGAACTATCTCATCTTTTTTGTACATACATTTGTAGATACTGGCAAAACAGATGTGCAGAAATTCTCCTCATCCAAGTACTTTCTTAAATCTGAGATAATTCTGCAATTTAAGATTGGTAGTATTCCCAACTGTATGTATGTTGCACTAGATTTTCAAACTGAAAAAAAAAAGAAGAGAAACTGAAAGACTATTTTTGAATGTGATTTTACCTCATATTCTGAGAAGATTTGATGTTCTCATTATTTCATGAATGGTGCTAATTTGCAGCATTTTCCTGTGACTGCCAAAGCTAGAAGCACTCCTGTCACAAAAGCTTTAAACTGAAAAACTTCTTGATAAGCACTTATAGGGTAACAGACACATTGGATCCTGTCAGAATAACTTATGAATTATCTTCAGGGGTTTTTTTTCTGTATTACAAGAAATTTGAAATCCCCATTCTAAATATAAAAGCAAGTTTTTACTATTGGCCATAGATAAATAATATACTTCTGTTGGTGCAAGGGCTATGCTATTGTTCTGCAATATTTATGTATTCATATTTATTTATAAGACTGCTTAAAGAGGGTAAGTGTCTGGTTACACTTTACAGTTTGGATGTTGTCTCTGATTTTGGTTGGAAAATGTGTATTTCTAACAGCTGTGTATAGGAAAAGCTGTGCCTTGTAGAGTAGACAGCTTTATCAATTTTGTAAATAATTAGCCATCAAATATTAATTAGGATTTTAAACAGTGTTCTCACTTACCATAACTTGAAGGGATATCCTTAAAACACCACAGGCAGGACTTTAAAAGTAACATTTGTCTTCCATCACAGTGGAAAGATAGAGCAGAATCTTTGAATGTGTTCCAAAATTACCATCTTTTTTTTCCTGTCATCCATAGGCTAAGCATACCTGATCTTCAGATGACATTTTTATTGAGCTGAGTTGCAGTGATTGATTTCTTGAAACTAACTCTATTACTCAAGATTGACACAAAATAGGAGAGGCAGAGCAGCAATAAATATTTTAGTTTTCTCCGTTGAGATCTGCTGGTATTTCCAGTTTTGTGGAGAAAATGTCTGGGTTTTTATCATTGTTGCCAGAAGCCTCCTGTAATCCTGTAAAACAAGACAGTCTCGAACATCTATCAGTTTTCTGTAGAAACAACAGAGAATCATAATATTTTCAAGGTATTTTTAACAAGTTTAAAAGCAAAATTCTTAGTGCTTTGCCTAGGAGGAGAATTCAGCAGAAACCTCTCCAGAAACCAATGATTGTTTTTTTCACCTCTCTTTTACAATCTAAAAAGTCCATTCACCTTAGTGTTGCTGCTGTACAATGAGGATGAAGAAGGGCAGCCTCAGAGAAACATGTTGTCCCTGGTCCTGAGGTTCTCCCCTCCTGCCTTCCAGCCTGCTGGCCCAGGCCAGGGGCACACCCTGCAGCTGGTCAGGTGCAGGTTGCTCTGAATTCCATAAAAGCCCTGAGATTTCAGTTTACAGCAGATACCTGTGCTGCCATAAAACCAAATGCAAAAGGGTTTTTTCCCTTTAGCTCCAAAGATTTGCATTCTTCAGAGTATTGGAGTCAACAGAAGCTGAGGGCCATCAGCACTTGGGGGACTTCAAAAATGTTCTTTGCTATAAAAGTACTTTTTCTGGGTGCCATGTGGTTGGAATACATGTTCCACTCAAAACTGTGTGTCTGCTCTTGGGTGAAAAAACCTGTCAGGCTACTGTTTCCCTGCCTGATATTAAGTACCTCACAAGATTAGGTTCAAAAATAAACTGTGCAAGGGATTTAGATAAACATAAACTCTTAGTAAGTAATTTAAAGTAGGCACCTTTGTGAGAGTAAGGAGGTAAAAAAAAAGGGAAGCTATGTGCACTGTTCACAGGTCAATTTAATATGGTTGGCTTGTATTAGAAATGTATTTAAACACTGGTTTGGTTATGAGTCTTCTTGCTGCTCAATCTAATTTGTAAGAGATTTGTTCATTTTTAAGCTCTTGGCACTGTCATTTTGGGGTATGATGGGATGTGTTGGAATGTATTGAGTGTGTCTAAATGGGCTGGATGTGAGCAATTTTCTATTTGAAAAAATAAAATTCTATCTCACTCTTTGAAGTCCCTGAATTATTTCCATAGCAACTTCTCTCCACAGATACCCACAAGGTATTAATGTGTGATGAGGAAAGGTCTATAGGTAAAACACTATATGAGTTTCATAGTGCATATACTGGTAAGTAAATCACACTGTCTTGCAGTGCACAGATTAATTTTGTAGTTTATAACTCTATCTTTACCATAAGAGGTTTCAAACCCCATGAGATCAACTTCCACACATGCTTTCATAGGAATTCACCAGCTAACTTCCTTAGGCATGACATACAAATTACAACAGCTCCTTGAAGACTTGAAGGGAAAGTGTCACTGCATCGATCAAATGGTGATCAAAACTTTTAAGTTCAGTTTTTCAAACTCCACTAACTTTATCAGATCATCTCAATTTGTTACTTTGTACCAGTGGGAGAGCCTTACAGAACAAGACAATGTACTGCTCAAAGGAGAGAAGTGGGTAAGCAAGGTTTGGGCTTATGTTAGTGCCAGCACCACTGTCCTGTATTTAATGACTCTGAACTGATTGATAGTTCTCTCATCTTCAGGGGACAGATGGACAACTGCTTCTCTTCAGAGGTCAAGGTAATTTCTGGCATCTTTGAACTGAAGTTTTCATTCTGCTGTCATGTCCTTTCCCTTCCATCCTGTGTGCCTGTTATATGTTCATGTAAGTGAGCCCAAATTTAAGTTCAGAGCAGGCCTGAAGCTGTCAGCTGACTTAAGCTGAGTTGAACTACCAGCTGACTTCTTCTAGTCAGTAGTATTGTATTCTATACTATATTACGACATCATTCTCCAGAGAAGTAGAATCAGTGTGAGAGTGGCTTAGTCAGTCACCCCACAGCAGTCTAGCTGAGAAGACACACACATGGAGCAGTCCCGGAAGAGATGGGGAAGACCAGGCCCAGCACTGGCCCAGCAGTCTTTTTGAGAAGTCAAATGTTTGTTGTGAGTTCTTCTCTCTCTGCTTGAGACTCTAGAGACTGAGTCTCTTAAAATAATTTAGAGTTAAAATAGTGAGATTTGTGTGTGTACTGAGAAGTGAAAAAATGTTCCTTGCTGCTTGTAACTTGTGTGAGCGTATATTTGTACTTTCTTCTGATTGTCTCTTTCTTTCTGTAAAAATACATGTAGTTTTAGTCTAAACGTAGCTTAAAGTTTTTTTTCCTTCCCCTCTCTTTTCCTCCCTTTCCTAAGTGTTGGGGGGGGAAGCTCTGACCCTGTACTTAGAGAGTTAGCAGTTTGCCAGCTCAAACCAAGACAGTGCCTCAGAGGTGGTGACTTCTCTTGTAATACCACATGTAATTTCTCAGGACAGCATAGGAATTAACCTGCCTGCTGGGTTTACTGGAAGTAATACATGGAACATGGACATTTATCCATGTTGAAAGCCTTTCAGACACATTGGCTTCTCAACCCACTGGTCAATAGCTGGAAGACTTTTCTGGCCCAAGAGCAGGATAGAAATGCTCCCATAGGAATTACTGAGCTTCTCCTAACCACAGCACACACACACCCTCCTTGTCCTCTCTTCAAAAGGTCAGAGGTCTAAAGAGTCACAGTTGGTGGTTAGGGACAAGGTTTAGGGATGGATTTGGCAGTGCTGGGTTAGTGGTTGGACTCAATGATCTTCAAGGTCTTTTTGAACCTAAACAATTCTGTGATTCTATAGGAATTTTGGGAAAAGGATTTTGTAAACCACTATATGAAGTAAGACATATCCATTTGCCCCAAAGTAGAGGGACACCTCACTGATTTCTAGTGTATTTGACCAGGTTTCTGTGGGCACAGAAAACAAATCTATAGGTTTTGTGCTTTGAAACTCTGCTTTTTTAGCACAATGCATATCTAATTTCAACTAAGATTTTCACATTAGTTTAACAGTCTTTTTTCCAAAAAGATATACTCAGTTTTCTTTCTTGCTTGAGTGAGTAACAGGATGTGGCTTAGAAGATTGGAGATTCTGTACATCTTTTAAGACTTTGCTACAGTTAAGACCTAAAGCTGAGTTTTACATGGATTACACATTTTGGCATCCCTTAGCACAATAGGTTGGGCATGTTAGGATGCAAATACTATCCCTGCAGTTTTCACAGCAACCATATCTCATGAACCTAGATCCTGGTAAATACTTTGTGATGAGCAAGGTATTTGCTGGATTTCACCTAAATTTCTTTGCCTGATATTTGTGAACAAATGGTGATCTTTTCAGTTGCTTCTAATGATCAACTAAAAGGGAGCTGCTGGCCCTGCATGCCAGCAATGTGCTTGCTGAAATACTCGTGTAACACAGCTGTACAAAATTACAGGCCCAAGTGAAGGGCACAAGTAAAGCTTCTTAAGAAAATGGTTGTAATATTGATAATTTTTTTCCTAAATCTCAAGATTATCTCTGTGACCATATACAGCATGTTATCCTTTGTCTTTCATGTACTTTTTTCCTCATCACATCTTAGTCTATCTTTTTTGCCTCTTCATGCACAACAAAAAATACATTATACTTTTTGAGAATCTGGTTGGAAACACTCCATTACTTTTATGAAACTATGTTATTTTACTTGAAAGAAGATTCTTATCCCAAAGAAGTTAGAAGTTGAGTAAAAAGCATAGCTCTCTTTTAAATTTAAGCATAAGCATGTGTTCAATCGTAAACTCACCTTGTGAGCTGGGAGCAAATTTGTTCTCAAGTGTGAGTTTTAAATGATGGTGGCAATGAAAATTTGGAGCTCTTCTACCCTGATACTGCTGTTATAATGTAGCCACGTTGAGATGATTCAGGGTCTGAAGGCGCACACAGCAAAATTCTTTGGGATGTATAAACTTGAATGTGTATGGAATACACATGTGGATGTCCTGTTGCCATCCAGGTGTGGCTGTGCTTCACCCTGCTCTCTGTGCTGCCTCTCCCAGCGCTGTGCTTCACCCTGCTCTCTGTGCTGCCTCTCCCAGCACTGTGCAGAGATACCCAGTGCCCACAGCCATGTGAAGAGGAGTGGGGCTTCCTGGTGATATTCAAAAACACTTTCCTGCAGGGCAGGGCTGGAGGCAGCTCCTGCTTCCCGGTCTCCTGGGGTGCCAGCATTGCCCACAGTGTTGCCTCACCTCACTGGAGGCACTGGGTGCCTGGCATGTCTTCTTCATGGACACGTGCAGGAGCATCAGGTCCTGCCAGAGCTCTTGTCTCCTGTATTTTGGGGCACTCTCGGGAAAATCCCCATCAAGAAATTGATATCAAACAACTGCAAAGTAACAGGTGGTGAAACGCCTTCTTTTCTAAGTGGGCTCCTTTACTGTGCCGTTAACTATTACTGAGGGTGGGGTGGGCACGTTCAGCAGTTCACCACACAGAGCTGGCAGGCAGCAGAAGGCAGACTGCAAGTCCTTAGGAAAATAAAAAGCATAGACTTTGATCTAGTTTTCTTCCTGAAGTCAGCAAAGGGTGTTAACGTAAGCAATTACAGCAGCAGCAGCAAGTTGGTAAAGGGCTTTTAAATATTCCATTTCCATTCTTTAAATGACCAAATGGCCAAAAGGCTAGAGTAGAGGTAAACCTAGGAGCAAAATGTTATGAGAAAACTGTAAGACAAGACCTATTAAAAAGCCTTAACCAGCTTGCTTGCTCTTTCTTACTAGCATAGCCCATGGTTCGGGTATTATGAACCCGGCCTCTTCTGTCTCATTCAGAAAGTAAACCTTTGTTCCTGACCATTCTGAGTCTTGTAGTAAAAGAAATAAAAACAGCTGTGCATGGATAGATATGAAGATGAATAAGAATTATTTGAAGTATGGAAGGGGATGGGATTTAGCCTTCTTTTATTGCCTGGCAAAAGTACATATGTGATCAGGATACAATTAATTTGATCTAGTGTTTGGCTCATCTACACGAACAAAGTGTTGACGGGGAGCATGGTGAGAGCTCTTGTGGTCTGCTCTGAATTTCTCTATGCCAGCTGCAGCAGGGCCATGCTGAACAGCAGCCTGCTGACTGCTGTGTCCTGCACTGGGATCATGGAGCATGATTGGGAAAATATTCAATTGTCAAATCTAAAGAAGAGCAAAACTCATTCCTGTATCTGCCATAACTCAGACCCTGTATGTATCTACAAGGCCTTTGTGCTGAATGCAATATTAATTTAAGGACATATGTCCATATATATATTCCCAGATAAAAAGAAAAAAGGGTAAGGTATGTAGGTCTAAATTTAAGATACAGGGGGAAAAAATGTTTTAAGTATCCTCAAAGAGAAGCATCACAACTGGAAAAAGACTGCAGTAATGTTATAGATGAAGAACTACAAATAAATCCCGAAAGAAACCCATTAAAAAAACCCACCCCAAACCAAACCACAACAAAAAATCCCCAGTAAGCTTAAGTCTGCCTGTTGCTTTAGCATTATTACTTAAAGCCCATAGTACTTGTTCCTATATCTGAAAAACCTGATTTTAAACACATTACATTTTATTTAAAATTTTCCCTTTGTGATGTGAAACTCCCATGAAGCTATTAAATAAGTAATATTGCATTTATCGTTTATTTACACATGCTGAGTAGAGTGAAATAGGAAAGATACTGGGTCTTTTCAGCTGTTTTGTGAGAGACTTGGCAAACACATGTTTAATTCTGACTACCCGGTACTGCACAAACCAGCACCCTTTACTGCTCATGAGGTATCTGGCTTTTCTTTCTGTCTTTAACACAAACACAGAGGTACAAAGGCAAGCACACTTGTGCTTGCCAAAATGCTCTCTCTTCTGCAGTGCCTACAAAATATTGACATCTATGTATAGTTGGGCTCCAAAAGGAGATTTAGTTGGGTCGTTGCTGTTTGTAAATGCCACAGATTCATAGGCATATTAAAAAAGGCTTTGATGTGTTTATTTCTCCTTCTTTTGAAATCACCGTTTATTATGTTCTTAAAAATTATTCAGAACTGTTCATCTCCTAATCCATACACTGTGTGAGCAGCACTTCTGTGTAAAGAGAATAATGTGTGACATTCGGACCTAAATTCTGTAGACAGCAGTTCTGAGACACAATAGGTGCTGTGAACCAGAGAGCAAATGTAAGGAAAGGATTGTGCTAATGGCTTGGGCTCATTCCTGCTTATAACTGATGGCACTATGGATGAACAGTTTTTCTCCAGGGCATATACTAACTGCATGCAACAAATGGCCATTGATGTCTCCCCCTCACCAGCTAACCAATGCTGCTGGCTTGTAAAAACACAACAATTATTAGCCGATTTAGAAATATCCTCATGGTAATTTCATTTCACTTATTATGCCTAATGGATAGCTAGATATTTGCATGAAGTGTGTGTGGCTTTTTGCCTGAATTGTTAATCAAGTGATTAAGTGGTAAGTGAAAGTAGTGCATCCAGATGAGATTAATGCTGTTCCAGTCCTGGATGCCTCCTGAACCAGTCACAGCACATTATCTGTTTTAAACATACTTCTCTCTTAAGCGACTCATCTGCAAATCAAAGCAGGGTTGGTATAGACAATCTATTGTGTTAAGTCACCTCTCCTTTCCAGAGGCTTTTTGTACTGTCTGACTCCAACAGTTGTTTTCTTTTGTAGAAGTGGATATGACGATAACCACCATCTCTCACTACAGATGTAGAACAAACCTAGAGGCAGGACTGCTCTGCAAAATGGGCTCAAGCCTGAAATGTATGTAGTAAAGTTGACCTCTTAACTTCCATTAAGCTGTTTAGTAACACTCTATTATTTAATTAATTATTTTTTGTGTTCAGGTCTGGGCCCCCAACATAAGAAGGGAATTATCTGTTGGAGCATGTCCAGATGAGGCCATCCAGATGAGGCCATCCAGATGCTCACAGGGCTGGAGCACCTTTCTTATGAAGACAGGCTGAGCGAGTTGGGGCCTTTCAGCCTGGAGAAGGCTTCGGGGAGAACTCCTAGCAGCCTTCCAGTATCTAAATAGGGATTATAAGAGAGTGGAAGAAAAGTTTTTGCAATGGCAGGTAGTGACAGGACAAGGGTGAACGGCCTTAAGGCTGAAGGAGGGTAGATTTAATTGGGTATTAGGAAGAAATTCTGTCCTGTGAGGATGGTGAGGCACTGGCAAGTTGTCCAGAGAAATTCTGGACGCTCCATCCCTGGAAGTGTTCAAGATGAGGCTGGATGGGGCTTTGAACACCCTGGTATAGTGGTAGGTGTCCCTGCCTATGGCCGGGTGTTGGAGCTACATGACCTTTACAGGTCCCGTCCGATCCAGACCATTATTCTACGATTCTGTTGGTGCAGAGTGTAGAAATACCTGCTTGCAGCTGTGACCCTCCCATCCTCCAGAGCCCTCACCTGCGAGTAGCTGTGGGTGAACTACGCTGAGCCCCGACACTTTTGGCACCCACCCTGCGGCATTTGACCGAACAGCCCCGGTCAGTGCCGGCTCCGCTCGCAAGGCAGGGCAGGCGCGCAGGGCGGGCCCCGCAGCGAGGCGCTGTCCGTGTCCCGGGCACAGCGGGGACCCCAAAGCCGCGGTGGGAGCCCCCGGGAGCGGAGCGGTGCCCGCGCCAGCCGGGGCTGCGGGAGCCGTGTGAGG
>VWZD01013048.1:905113-1004248 GCA_013396695.1 Sakesphorus luctuosus
GAGCGCGCCCTCCCCGGCGGGAGGGCGGGCGGGAGGGAGGGAAGGAGCGGGAGAGCCTGGAGAGCGGAGCAGGAGCTGCCTCAAATGCTTGAAATAATTCCGCTTCCGTTCAGAGCCGGGAACAGCCTCCCACGGCACCGGGGCCTCGGACCCGACTGCTCAGTCCCCGAGCGCCGGCGGCGGCTGGGCCAGCATGGCANCAGGGGAGGGAGGAGCCGCCCCGGCCCCGCCGCTCCGCAGGCACCGCGAGGGGGCCGCGCCCAGGGTCCCTGTGCGGGGGCAGCTCCCCGGGTCGCGCCCGGGGTACCTGTGCGCGGGTGCCTGTGCGGGGGCAGCTCCCCAGGTCGCGCCCGGGGTACCTGTGCGCGGGTGCCTGTGCGGGGGCAGCTCCCGGGGCCGCGCCCGGGGTCCCTGTGCGGGGGCTCCTCCCGGGGCCGCTCTCGAGGGTCCCTGTGCGGGGCTGCACATGGGGTCAGTGGGCGGGGTGTTCTCCTGGTCTTTGTGTGCGGGGGAGCCTTGGAGCTCGGCCAGGGAGCGGTGCCCGGTGTGCGGGCCCGGCCGGGGAAGGAGCGCTCCCCGCAGCCGGGCAGGGCCCGCGGCTTGTCCGTGGGCAGGGTTTGCCGCCGCAGTTGTGCAGACACCCAGAAACTTGGTGCTGTGTTCCCCTGTGGCCCAGAACCTGCGGTGTTGGTGCGCGGTGTGATCGGGACACATCGCTCTGCGCAATGCACGCAGCTGATTTAATGTTCGTAGCAGCAGTCTTGCTCAGAGGCTTGAAACATAATTATCCTTGGGCTGGGCAAAAAATCCTTCGCCTCACGGCAGCGGACCTTTGCAGAATGCCGAGTGTCTAGAACAGTCTGGTTCTTTGTCCATACATGTGAATTAATACCCACCCCCTACTGAATTTGCCTACTTGAAATCCCATGAGACAGAGAATTGGAATTTAACCTCGCTCACCCATCGTTTTCACAGCTGAAGTTAATTTAAGTGTGATGCAAAGACAGCCAAAGTAACAGCCACTTCAAAACAGTTTTTCAAGCAACATCCGTTGCTTCCAAGTGTGAAGAAAGGTACTACCCTCGGTCGACCCTTGCTCCTCCTGTGCTCATGGGCAATGGAAGGAGGCAGAGGGTTTCACAGCAGCACCAGTGCTGCAGACAGGGATGATTCAACTTTGGCAAGTACAGCCCCTCATTCTGTAGCTATCACATCATCTTTCTGTGATGCATGGTCTTGCTTTTCAATTAAAACCCACGTTGCGCGACTGTGCTCATGTTATTTGGCTTTTTCTGGTCATTTCAGATGGCCCAGAAGTTGATGAAATAGTAAAGAATGACAAACTCTATTAGTTTTTTTACACTTTTTTACATTATTCTGTTATAGTATTTGTGATTTGGCAATATTGAACTAGCAACAATCTTCCTTAATGAGTCCATATTGTAGGTATATGTAGAGAACTTTAAGTTAGTCTATTGTAGAAGATCTGGTATGACCATTTTATTGGGGTTTTTTTGGATTTTTTCCTCAGTGACAGATGTTTGAAGTCAGAAATCTCCAGCAGACTGTTAGAGGCAGCAGTTACTTTTATCCACAATCTTATAATCTTACAAATAGATGTATGCTGTGAAATCATATTTCTTCTTGTTATTTGTTGCCATTTCGTTATCATTGTTTGCCCTTCTGAAAGTTTGGGACCGCATTAGTATTGTTCTTTTGTGCTTCTCAATTTTCTGAAGTCTATTTAAAAATGTGGTTTGGAGAGTTGTGGGGGTTTTTGACTTCGTGAGGAGTTTGTTATTTGCTGATGGACGAAAAAGTGTTGTATTAAATTCACCTTAACATCCTTCTGACTTCTGCACGTGTTTGTGACATTTCTTTGATGGAAGCACATACAGAGGTGAGATTGATAGCATGTTATCTTACCTTTTTTTTGTTTATTTGTTGGGTTTAGCAGATTCAAACCTTACTGTGAAGTCTGTCCTCTTCATGCTTCTTAATGTTTACTCCACTAGAAATAAATATGGATTTGCAAACCATTAATGAGTCACCTTGTTTCTGCCAGGCTGTAACACACACACAGACACATGGGTTGCATCTGAAGTTGCTGCCAGTTTTTAGGGCTCTAAATGTATTTCCCATCTAACTAGGAACTTCATATAAGAGTGCAGATTGCTTGTTCATCTAAGATCTGTTCTTTGAGGCTTTTCCTGCTTTCGTAGAGCTGTGGCAGAGATGGGTCTCAGTGCACATGGTTATTCAACTGTTTACACACATAATATATTAGAGAACGTTGAAATATTATAGGTATTTAAGACAAAAAATTGGTTTTTTTCCTACTGGCCATATTTAGCCCTTCAACTTTAGTAAAGTAGAATGAAGTACTCTTAGATGGCATCTTTACTCTTTTTCACACTTTTTTTTTAGTGAAACATCAGGATCTGGATGTTCTGTATTCCCTAATCCAGTTTGTCTGTCTGATACCTGTATCTACCCTGTTTGCTGTGAATGTTGATCTCTAATCTTGTAAGGTCTCTAAATAAAATGGACTGTTAGTAACTCTTTAGAAATAATGATGTGGGGTTTTTTTGCTGCGTAGGGTATTCATTTTCCCTTTCACCTACTTAGTCTTGTGCTTTGTGATTTTAATATTCCAGCAGAAAAAACCCAGTAAATTTTGGATTTCGTCTGTGTCAGCAATTCTGATCATTCCAATTTATTATGTTTAATCTATGAGCAGTAGAACAAGTGCTTTTTTGATGAATGTAGACTGTGCAGAAGATAACTCTGTCATTCCACTCTCCTGATAGCTGGGTTAAAGCTCTGGCTAGAGCTACTATGGCATTTTTTCCAAGCTGCACACCCTTAGGGGCTACCAAGGTGCTGCTTCACACACACTTCTGTTTTGCTTCTCCTTGTTAAGCCAGACCATGCTCAGGGTGCAAACCTGAAATCAAACACTCGGGATCATACCTGGGTCTCAAACAGCTTGGTGATAGGTCAAGAAACTCTGGGCCCTGCCTTGCTTACGATAAATGAGGGACAGCTGCAGATTTCCCTGTCTTTCAGTCAGCATAAGTTCTGCTTTTACACAGAGGATTTGCTCCAGTATTTTGCTGCAAGGCCTAAGAATTGGTGAGTTTGACTAATGCAAAAATGTTTTCTCTCTTGTAGGGAATGTGCTAATTAATCCTTAGTATTATCTGTTCTGTGTATGTAGGTAACTGTTGTAGATGATACATGATTACACATGTCATCAACAGGCATTTTGATCATTGCCAAAATGATAGTCTTATATATTGCAGCAACAGAGACAGTGCCAAAATGCTCCACCAAATGAAAATCCATTAGGATCTGAAATGACATTATGATGACGAGTGATGCAGATTATTTATGAAGACTCAAATCTGTTTAGTTTTTGCTACGTTTAACGTAGTTAATAATACAATAAAAATGAGTTTCTGTAGTAACATTAATTTATGTGTATAAATATATTAAAAAAATATGTGGCAAGCCTTTCCTTATGAACTTCAAAGTTCTTGGCAATGGTAAGTAGTCCACCAGTGACAGAGATGAGGGTAGTCTAGACAAGTGAATTGAATTCTCTAATGTGACAGCACAAGTTGTTGACCCAAACAAAGATAGTAACCCGAGATACTGTTAGTTGAGATATCCCATGTGATGTAAGCAGGGATTAGTCATACCCTGAGACATATGTTACTATGGAAAATACATTGCCATTAAATAATAGAGAATATTTGATACAATCTGGAATTTGGAGCTCAAATTTATGTTGTTTTCTGTCATATTGGCTTTTATCTGGTTTTCATTTACAATATGTCATCGCCGTTGATGTAATTTAAGGATGACAACATTGCACTTTAGTCTTTCCTGTGAGAGCATGTACAGCTGCATCTTTTCATGGTGTATATATTCTCTTTTGGTAGCAAAAATTAGAAATTATTAAGTATGTTTGGAAAGTATTAAATTAGCCTTTTATCCAATGAGACAATGGTGAGATAATACTAGGATATTTGATGACCTGTTTGCAAACTGAACTGAGGTATGCAAAAACTATTTGTAGTTATTAGTAAGGTTCCATCCCTTTCATTCCTGAAAAGCATTCAAAAGCTAAGCCACCCCATCTATGCTACTGAAGGATCCCAGTCCTTACCTATCAGGAGTTCAGATGCATGGTGGAGCTCATCATATTAGCAAAAACAAACCACAAATTAATTTTTTGTAAGCCTCTTGTAGAAGTCTGCATTGTGGACTAAATATATATTTTTAAACAAGTGCAAGGAGAGAACAGAATGGCCTCTTTTTTTAGATGTGTGGTGAGGGTTCTCTTATGAATTTTTCATGGTGGGTTTAGTAAGGTCATGTGTGATTGTCCTCCTGGAATTTTCCTGGCCTGGCAATTACAGACACAGAAAATTCCCTCCCCCTAACAGCTTACCTTAGTGGAGAGTCTAAAAGAATTGGCCCCTGACATGCTAATAAATCTGTGACACATTTGGGAACGGAGAGCGAAGTTCTGAATTGCTTAAATTGCATAGGAACAGATGGGAAACAGGCAGCTTGGCCCCCTGAATTTGGTAGAGAGCAATTGTATGGGCTCAGTCAGTTTTCCAATTGATAGGACATCAATTTCAGTAATTTGACTGCTCTTCTGCCTAGTTTATTTAGTGTTGATGGGCAGGAGAAGGAATGAATTTTCTCCTACCTTCCACTTACAATATTCCATCTTTTTGTGTTGCATGTCTTGTTTTGATTTAATTTTGGTATGTGAGGTCACAGTAGGCAGTATCCTCTGTATACCTAAGGGAAGAGTATCTTAACAGTGTAAAATATTGTAGATTCTGCTAGTTTTTGATAATAACCTTAAATTTCTTAATCTTTATTTTGTTGCCATCATGCATTCTATGGAATAATATGAAACCAGAACAATCTAAGACTACAAATTAGGCGTAAGTGTGGGGTGATGAAAGCTCTTCAGGTGTTTCAAATGAAATATTTGTCTTTCTGGAATCTGTGAGGAAAATGCCTTACTGTGTGACTCACTGACAGAGAAATCAATCATACCTTGGTCTTGCTGTGGGTATTTTGCTATGAAAGAAATGTATTCCCTGGTATCCAAGAAGTGTTCTGCTGTATTTTAATTGATGTACTTGAATAATTTTCTTTGGATTTGTTTCTGCAACTTATTTTTTAGTAACGCACTCCTACTGCATATTACTAGGGGTTTTTTAGTAGGCTTTTGTGCTTCTCTGTTTCTCATGTGAGAGATTCTAGGCTAGCTGAAATGCTTTTCAGGCTTTTTCTTATCTTCAGTCTCACCTGATGCTCTGTTTAAAATTAGGACGAAGCTGGAAGACGAACTGATCTAGTCCTACCATTGTATTTGCTAATGTGTAGCGTGACGGGTGAAAGTGGACCACTGAATGCAGATATCATCCTGGTGCTTCAGAGATGGCACATAGTGTCTTCTGTGGAAAGGAAATGGCACGAGAAAGGCTTTATTGCCAGTCTTGTATCAATACTTTTGAATTGCTGGCTTTCACTGCAGCATATCAGTACATCAACCCTAGGCCTTCTTGTGCCATTGGAATAGCTGAACAGCTGCTTTTTCAGTCTGACATAATCCATTTTACTGCCAACCTTACTATGTAGCAACTGAAATGTGCTCATATTATTTTCCCTGTATAGTGTGTTGCATATTTCCACGTCCCTGGTGTGCTGCCACAGGTGCCTTACGGACAGCTGCAGAGCTGATGGTGGACAAAACCAGTTAGCATCACCACTGAAATAATTACTGCCTTGGAGCAAGTTCTGTTAAGTAGATAAAGTACTTCAGTGGAAGGAGCATGGAAAGCAAAAAGGAAAATAGAGGGAAGATCTACTTGCTTTGTGTGTAATTTCATTGATGTGAGCCTTCTGAGCACATCTACAGTGCATGAGAGTAAGAGAAACCACTAAAAAGGACAGCATTGGGTTTTTGTTTTCATCCTTTGAGTCCAGATTGTCAGGGGATGTCTGGGGAGGCCTCTGTGCTCTGACTGTTGAAGGGGTTGCTCAGTAGAAAGGCAGATAATTGTCTCTGAAATGCTTCTGTCAGCGTGGATGAACAGCACAAACAGCCAACTGTTGCTTGGGCTCTGGTGGCAATCACCCTCCAGATGCAGCTTCAGACACGTATGGAAATGACAGCTCCGATGTGCCTGGAGCTGTTTGTCATCTGTCAGGCCGTGCTGTGCCAGGTTTGTGTAGGTGAAGGAGTAACTGCTGTAGCCTTTCATAGCTTTGGGGTCTGTCCCACTCTTGCCTTCCTGCCTCTGCCTCCTCTTCCCACAAGTGCTGCTCTCTGCAATAAACAGGAACCAGTCAGTGCTGTTAGCTGTTATCTGTATGACACTGTGAAGAACCTATTACTGTTTATATGTGGCTCATATGGCAGGCACTATACCTTCCCAGTGCCAAGAGCCCCTCCATGCAATAATTTGCAACTGACAGCCCTTTACCTATGTATCTTGCATATTTTTCTGGCTTTTTCCTCCTGTAATCTGTATTTTAACATTATTTCTGCCATTTCGGTTTTGCTAGTACTCATCTCATTCTGAACTTTTATCTAGTGCATTTTCTGTTTGTTTTTTTTGGGGGGGGGGGAGGGGGGTTGTGTTTGGGTTTTTTTTTAATTGGCTCTGGTTAGTTCAGAGAAAGATACGAAAATATTGCAAATGCATTTCTGAATCTCAAAAGTCACAGGTAATCCTAAAATTACTCAAAAAAATTATATGTTTCAACCAAATATTCGTGTAGGACCCAGTCCAATTAGGCTTGGTCCATGTGTTTCATCTACAACAATAAAACCTGTAGGGACATATGAGTCCCACAAGCCAGCCTTTTTGCCAGACAGGTTATTGAGTCTGTAACCAGAGTTATCCTATCCTGGCAGAGCTGAGTGTATCAGTGCCTGCTTTATGTTGAACGTCTCCTAGCATGTGTGAAGGGGTTAGATTATATGGCATTGTAAAACACTGGATACCTAAACTGCATTGACAGCGTTGAGATTGATACAGAGCACAGCAGTGCCCATCCCTTGTGTGCCAGAGGGGAGGCAAAGGGGTGTGGTGGTGTCTCACTGGAAGCAGGAGCACCCATGCACGCAGTAGGGGATGTGCTTGAAGAGTACACAGAGCCAGGCCAGGCTCTCCTGCCTCTTCCAACAAGAGCACCTCCAATTGTTAAATACCTACAGATGGTTTTGAACGCACTGAAGTGACACAGAATTTTTTTACTTTTTTTTTACTCTGTGCATGATTAATTTTTGAAACATATTGCTATGGGATGTTTTGGATGCCAGAAATATCTTCTAAAAGGGGTGAGGGGCTAAAAGTGGTTCTGGCTGGATTTTAGATGGAAAAATGCTCCAATGTCTTCAGTGGCTCACTTGTGAGTCAAGTAGGCCATCACAGACAGTTCATGCTCAGAAATCATTAAATACATGGTAGAAAATCCTTGACTGTTAGGAAGCTTATAGCAAATTCTATTGGTTTGCTTTTTCCTGTTTGTTGTAAAGAAGGCATTTCTGCCAGGGACCAGAATCCTGGGCTTTGATGTCCTGTTCTGACCCAGTACAGCCACGAATTCAGTTGTTCTCTGACAATCTGCATGAGGGCATAGAGCCACTGAACTCTGCATTTGACTTCTAAAAGCAGCCTAAATTATGTGGGCAAGTCAGCTGCTACAGAATTATACCTCTTATTTCCTGTGTTTTTTTCCTTTTTTTCCTTCATCATCTGAGCCCATGGGTTTCATACAGGCTAAAACTAGACATGGACAGAATGGGTTAAAGGAAAGGAGGTGGTGAAGGGGAGCAGAGAAGCAGAGCAAGGGGTCTGCCTGCAGAAAGCAGCTGCTCTCTGGGCTGCTATTGGGCTGGGAGGAGGGACAGGGCTGGAGGGCAGGGACAGAGAGGATGTCTGATAGTGAGGCTGTGTCCGTCCCTTCCTCTCCTCTCTCCAGCAGCAGCTGCCCTCCCCTCTCCTTGTGCTGCCTGGGGCTCAGTGGATACTGCTGAGCTCTTTTGGGTGCTGTGAGCAGACATGGCTGAGGGTGCTTGGTGGTTTGGCAGAGCTGGTTGCCACCGCAGCTGTTCCCCATCTGTGGGGAAGGGGTGATGGCCACAAGCTGCCAGCTGGACTGTGCTGTCCTAGAGACAGCTTGGGTTGCAGAATTACTGAATAGTTACAGTTGGAACGGACTCCTGGAGATTATCTGAAGATTGAAGTGTCTAAGGGTTCAGGTGTCTGTTGGTTCAGGATCAAAACTGAGGGAAGGTGGACTGGTCTCACCCACAAAGCTCATACCTCTGACTGGCCAGGCATGATGAAGGCATGGTGACAGCATACTCTGTCAGTTCTTCTCAGTATCTGCTGTACTTGGCTAGATGCATAGCGATTATCTAGATGAAAGATAAAAAAAGATTAAAGTGGTGGCATAAAATCAGCATTGAACAAATGGTTGAAGAGGCTCCAGTGCTTCCAGATTACATGACAGAGCCATGGAAGAGAAAATAAAAAACCAGCTAGAGATCAGCTCAGACTGATGTATCTTTATTTTGGTGTTAATTTTTTATTTACATCTCCAGATTTAAAATATGCTTTTTCTTATATCAGACTCATGAAAACAGATATCCAATTTGCAACGTGAAGGTGGATATAGCCTAGTGAAGTTGTAGAAGACAATAAATATGAAATTCTCATTTTCATCCTCAGTGAAGTGAGTGTGCTGTCAAGAGAATTTGCAGTTTTAGAACTCTCATGTTTTCTGTAGTATTTAAGGGAATCTGCTCCAAAAGTAAGAGAATACCGAGAGACCAAGACTGACCAAGAGAAAAGTTCTCACTGGGTTTCATTGCTGTTTGTGGGGTTCTGCATCTTCTGAAACCCCTCATCTTAAAGGCAGCTTACTGAAAGTACAGGTCAGTGTTTTTGGGAATCTTTCACAGGCAGAATCTCTGGGATGTATCCTAGTTTTGACTTTCTTTCTTGCCTTCCACAACCATTAAACAATGCAATCCCTGCAGACCGCATAGTTTGGTACTGGGCTCTCTGCCTTTCTCACAGAGATTAAGATAAGGACAGTCCAGTTCTTTTGTTACTTTACTGTATCTGAGATAACTGTTTCCTAATAACTTAAGCCGCAGAGTTCTACAGTCTTTTTCAGCAAAATGCTGAAGTTGCTGAAGGTAAAACCAGAAATTGTAAGGGCACAGTTCTTTGTGAAGTGAAACTTTAGAAAAGCAGTGGTTGGAGTGTACCTAAAATTTTGTTGCTTTTCTGTCTGCTGCTTCTCTCCTCCTCCTTTTCCTCCCCACACCAGTTCCTATTAAAATATCATTGTTGTTGACTTGTATCCTTAATGAAAAGCTATTTTATTAGCTGAAATGCAGTCAAAACCAAAAGGAGATGACCCTTAAAAGGAAAGTTACCACTGTACTTGGGGCAGTCAGTGCTGTGCTGGAAGCAACGTGGTGATGCCGTTTGGCGTGAGAGAGGATGAGCTGGAAGGCAGGATATTTTGCAGTGCTTCACATTTGCAGTTGTAGCTCTTCCAGAGGCAGGGCTGGGGTGGGGCTGAAGGCTTAGCTTGCTCCCTATATGTTCTGTGTCCCTTCTCCAGGTCATAGTAGTTCCTGTGCTGCTTTTGAGTGTGTAGCTGTTGTCAGCACTGAGTAGCAAGGCACTCAGAGCCATGCTCTTTATATATTTCAACATACATTTTCTGCTTGCTGTGCTCACACTTATTAATAGATAACATTATTTGGTTTGAATACCCTTGTCCCTGTTGGAACTGGGTATATATTGATGCACCAGTGAGTTAATTCACTTTGGTGACCAGACTAAAATACGAACAAAAAATGTCTTGAACTAAAAAAGCAAGATCAGATCAACAGCCTTATGTGAATCTTCAGCCTACTCTGCAACTACCCGTTCACAAGCTGTGCTCAGGCCAGAGAAAACCAAAGGCCAGACAAAACCAGGGATGTGGCTGATAAAGAGTGAGTTGTATTGGCAGAGTTCTGTTAGGAAGATTAGTCACCATCTGTTCACCCAAATCCTGCACCTGGCTCTAGACTGTGCCACTGTTCAACCAAGCCATGATCTTACTCAAAATATTGAAGAATTGCAGGGTTAAGCAACACGACTCTACAGTGTCCCAGATGTTCTGTGAAATAATTGTCCCTGTGAAATAATTGCATGTGGTACTGTGAAATGTTCTTATCCTATGTGTGGATTTAATACAAAATTAAAAGAGAGCACCTTGGTCATGAGACCGCAATACTGCTTTTATTTTAATGTTTGCACTTCTCTTTCTGACGTCTTACTGGTGTTTGCATTAAGTGGCACATAGTGTGCCATGGTTGACAATATGTTACCTTTTCCTAGATAATTATTTTTGCAAAGGAAAACACCTGAAATATATATTTCTCTGAGTCATTTGTGGTAGTTGTAGACATGGTGAAGTACTTCTGGCTTCTCTGATACCAGTTTAACATAGAGCTGATCCTGTTCTTTGTCTTTCCTTGGGAGTGACCCAGTAATGTGTGAGATTAGCCTTTATTCATAGTGAAACCTCTGAAATCCCACTTGGAAAAGGGAACTTTATTCAGGGTGGTAGGAGAGGGGGTGCAACAATTGTCAGTGACCGCTGCTCCCCCTCAAAAGCTCTGAGCAGAGACTGAAGGTGTGGTACAGTGAGGAGCAGTTAACTGCTCTTCTCCAGACCAACAATAATTGCCAAGAGATGAAAATACATTCTTACACTGCAAAAGCTTTGAAAGAATCAAAAATCCTAAATTGTGTCTAAATATCATAATTTCCTCAGTGTTTCTTTAGCTTAGGGTTCATAATTTTTTAATGGATGCGTGTTCACAAGAAGAAAAAGTCCATCACCACATCAATGGTATTTGTACTGAAGGCTCATGTGGAACGTGAATCTCTTTGCCTGTCTTTGCGTGCAGTAAGACAACTTTTCAGTGCTGTGATTGGTGCTGGCCTCTTGGCTTTGGCTGCTGCAGCAGTGCACAAGCAGATAATTCAGGTGAAGTTAACTGTGCTAGAGACAGGATTGAGAAAGGGAGTTATGAAATAGTTGTTTTGACCCATTCCTTTCTGCATTATCCTTTGGAGATACCAGCTTTTCCAACTAGCCACATTTCATTGGTCATTTTTATACAGTGCTCTCCTGTGTTCATGTCTGCTAAAAATACCTAAAGCTCTGTGTTACCAGCCATGTTCAGTAGGTGGACTTCAACATAGCCCTTTTCAGATGGTCTGCAGGTAATGATCACTGCCTTCTTTTCTGCTAGGATTTAGCACTCCAGCTACTCATTAGTGCAGAGGAAAGAATTAAGGTGCTTCCCATGGGCTGTCCGTGGGCTTTCTGGCCTGGCTTCTAAGAGATACATGTTAATGTGTCCGTGCTGTCCTGCCAATTGTACCTGCACTTCTTTAGCTCACCATTAGTTGTTTCCCTGGAATTAGAGATAGTAAAAGACTTGGGTGTTAGGTGATCATAGAGCTACGGCTGACCACATTCGTGGCTCAGAAAACAGACAGGTGTCATACTCAGCAAACAGCTGGACAGGTTGCAGGCAGCCCAGAGAGCACGTGTGCCATCAGGGTGGGTGTTAAGGTCAGAATTTCCCAGGGAAGAATATCTAAATTGCTGTACCCTACTTATCCAAGTGTGAGCTGGACTAATGAAAGGGAGAGTTCAGACAGAGAAGTACTTTGGGTACATTTAGTGGAAGAAGAGATGTTTTCTTTTGTGTCTGTACAGGTGGTCCTTTTGAAGCAAGCCAAAATAAGTTTCCTCACCTGGGTAACAGCCTGAATAGGTTGGCAGGGTGTGAATCCATTTTCAACATGTGTAAAGAAAAGCATAACAGTTTGCCAGTGTATAAGCTTTAATTTATTTTTTTCTTAACAAGTTTTTTCTTTGGCCATCGAGTTAGGCTGAGACCTAATAATTTTTTTTTCTTTTAACCGTAGGCGGTTCTAAAGCAGCAAACTATTAATAGTGAAATATTGGTTTAGAAGAGCACTAATGCACAGGAGATTCTAGAGCAAACGAGGCAATGCTGTCAATGGTTCAGATTGTTCTTAATTACAATAATGGCATTATAGGAGCTGCAGTTGCTGTCAGGCACAAAAGAAGATAATGATAATGTCAGAGTGCTCAGAGTAAATGCAGTATAATGTATTGCAGTGCTGAATTCAAAAGATGATATGCCTAACTTGTCGTCGGAGTGCATGAAGAAGAAGAATGGTAAAAGGTCAGAACACTTTTTCTCAGGATTTTGGGTTTTGTGGTTTTTGGTTTTTTTGCTTTTTTCTTGTGGCCTATGCTTTCAGGCTTAACATGAAATGTCAGGTCTCATGTGTTTGAATGATGCGTATTAATGTTATTAGAAGGTGTGATCACATCTGTCCTTCCCACTTGGAATAAAGAAAATCACTCTTGCTTTGAGAAGGAAAGAAGTATCTATTGGTTCAGTAGCCTCATACCCTCAGCACATATGATAATAATTCTCTTAGAATAAAAGGACATGAATATGGTAGATCTTGTCCCAGCTCAGAATTCGCCCCAGTAGCCTCTGGAGTTTTGTCCAGATCTATTTGATGCATGTGATCCCTATTTTATAACAAGACCCCAAAAAATCAACTCTGAATTTCGGGCATGTTTCAAAGCTGGACTTGAATTTTATGGCTAGAGGCCAATCTCAACTGCAGCACTTGTAAACATTTTTAAGGCCATATGCTGTGCAGTCAATTCATTACTGTAGAGGAAGAGACTTTTTTGTTTTACTGCAGACTAAAACACGCAGCAAAGAGGCTTGTGGTCTCAGATTCTTGCCACTGCTTTTTTATAATTCTCAGTCATAGGTAGGAACAGATATTAACTGTAAAATAGTCGTGGTGTTCCTCATTATACCACGAGTGTTCTAAGTGATTTGGTGTCTTGCATAACTCCTAAAACTCATTGCAGTGGTGGGTTGGATTGGAAAAAAAATAATCAGCATCCAGTTGATTTGCATCTTTATTAATATCTTGTTCATTTTTAACTGACTTGAAACAGTTACTGAGAAATGAAACGATTTATGTAGAATCCTAGTAAGTATTTTTTGGGGATTGTTGTCTCGTCCACAGAATGCCAGCGTGTATTCTTGGCGCTGGGAGCGCAGGGTGCAGGTGCTCTGTAGGGCACAAGGTGGCTCCAGCTCACGAGGAAAACTGGCGGGAGCGGAGCGAGTGCCAGGAAGGAGTTGGGAGGAATCAGCCAGTGGTGTGTCAGAATGGAGCTCGCTGTATTGCAGGGCTGCTGTTTTGAATATGGACTGAGCCTTAATGGCCTTTAGAAGAAAACCATGTCTAGCCTTAGAATCGGACCAGTAAATTTGGGTTGCATTGTGTGCCTCGTGTTTTGTTTAAGAGGGAGTTTTCCCAGTGGATTTTATCAGACATTCTGAGTTCAGTTGCTTTTGTCCAAGTAAATAACAGCTCTGTTCAGAACAGCATTCCTAGGGTAAGCTATGGAAATAAACAGAGTGTGTATGTACAGTAAGGACACAAATGTAAAGTAAGCTGGGCACAGGATAAAAAACAGAGATTGGACCGTTCATGAGAAAGGTTTGGGGTTTTTTACCAAGTGGGTAATTAAAACTTAATGGCGATAGAGGAGAGAACAGAATAAGTTGATAAGAAAATCCCACATTATAACCAAACAATAAGAAATGCTTTGTGTGTGTGGTTGGTCTTGCACTGTGTAACAACAGCATTTTTTTTCATGGTCACTAATAAGTGAATTGCTTGTCCATTTCTGTTTCCAACATAATATTAGCTGCTATAAGTCTGACCCTACACCGAACATTTTCAACTGAATGTTTATAAACACCTGAGAATTTTAAAGTGAGATCAGAAAAGAGGAAGTGTTTGTTCTCTCTGCATGATCTGCTTGGGGCAACTGAGGCAGGAAAAAAGTGAATTGATTTAGTCATGTGATCTTCTGCAGGGTAAGAAGTGGAAGAGAGCAATGGTCTGCTCATTTCGGTGTTTAGTCTTGCTCCATTAGATAGCTTTGTGCCATTCACAGGTTTTGGTCGTTTTTTAAACTCTGTGATGCTTGTCTTGATGTAGTTTAGACTTTTAAAAGAAACTGAACGTTTAATTAATTGGATTTGGAGGTGTTGGTTTTTTTTTAACAACAACTCATCTGGTGTTTCATTTCGTTCTTTGTGTGAAGTAGGTGGAAGTTTTCTGGGGTCTGAATTTTTAAATTTGCTTTACATACAGTTGCATCAGGCATTATATTAAATAAATATATGAATAAGTAACATTTCTTAATGTGATCTTTGCCTCTGTACCATAGAAGGAATGTTTGCTTAACAGATTTAAGCTGTTCTACTTGATAACAATCTTCCTCAAAGTGATGTCAGGTGTTAAAACAATTCATAAATCTAACTTCACTGCATTATTTATTTTTAAAGTCTTGAAGCTTATAGTTTTCTTCTCTAACATCTAATGTTAAATACAGTGAAATAGATTAGATACCAGACCCACCTAGAGTTAATGTTACAATAGTGCAAAGCACCATTTTGACTTAGTAGATTTTCTGTATTTTCAGTTTTACAAAAAAAATTTATCAAAAGTTAACTCTGGGCATGATTCTAATGAATAAATCCCCATATTAGATCTAATCCCTTTGTTCTTCATTCCGAGAGAACGCCTGTTGGGGTCAAAGAAAGTTTTGACTGAATAAGGAATACAACAACTGACTCTGGTTCTGGTACATATAGGGCCAGATTGTGGGTCACGGCCAGCTCAAGTGCACAGCTCCAGTGATTGCACATCTTGTGCATAATAGGCAGATCCTTCACACTGTTATGGTGGTAATTTATTAACATACAGAAGAAAAAAAACCTGACAGTTTTGTAGCTGCTGTGGATCTTGCCAACACATCTTAATGTTTTGTGTTTCTGAACTGAAATTATGCAAATATGTCTTCAAAAACATTGCCCTGTTTTCATCAGAGAGTGAAGAAAATAGAAGTAATCAAAAATTGGTATTAAATACTCAAATAGTTTGGCCAATTAATAAATCTGCAGTTGTGGAATAGAAGGTCTGTGGGCTGGAGCTGGCTCTTAACTTAATGTTAACTTACATTTAATTAGCCAGACCAGATGGAAGCTGGCTAAGCTTTGCATGAAGGCTTGTGGGAAAAAGACATAATCTTCCATTTTGTCAAAGGAACTAATACCACAGATTAAAGGTCGGTGTTCTTTTCAGAATTTAAAGAGTGGATGCATAGTGTCTGACAGCAAGAAACAGCAAGGGCACTAACAAATTAGCTTAACCCTTAGATGACTGGTATACTGGCTCGGCATCATTTGATTCCCCAGTTCAAACCATCAGTCTCTAGTTTCTTTAATAAATCCCAGACAGATCAGAATGTCTGTAAATTTTATTCTTTTCTCAGGAAAGAAAGAGTCATATGTAGGCAGTTAGTATGGATAAAGAGATGATGTTCTGGGAAAGGTTTTCTTACCCAGTGGAGTAAAAATTCATGGTGTTCAAATGCTAAGCACTTGGGATCAGTCTGACAAACCACTTAATTCCTTGCTTAACAATAAGCATGCAAGTAGACAAGTCAAGTAGACAAGTCAAGAAACCATTCATGTGCTCAAAGAGGTGCCATACATGCATCAAGTCAGAGTTGCCAGAGCTTAAGGACTAAATCAGGCACATACTCCTTTAAGGCTTGAAAATGTAGTAGAAAAAGTGAACGAATCTGTCAGAGTGAACTTCAAACATAGCTGCAAGAAATTGCACAGTTTTAAAAATGAGGAAATTAGAGTTGATTAAGAAAGGGAAAAGGGGGTTAGTTTATGCTGATTGAGCATCTAGCTAGTCTTTGGGTTTACTTTCTAGTGGTTTCAGCAGGGTGGGAGAGAGTTCTTTCTGAAGTGTAGGACAGTAACATACGTACCAAGAAAGACAGACTTGACTTGGTCATGAAACGTCAAATGCCACATTGCTTGTGCAGAAAATAAGGTAAGCCTTTGCAGTAGGTAATAATTATTATAACTTTGGTCTGCCAGCTTTCCATGTCTTATTTAGAATAGAAATACTTGTGCAAAGGGTAACTTGGCAAAGGAAGCTGGGAAATAAGCACCTGCTGTTTGAATCAGGTTTATGCCTGTGTTCATGTGCAGCAGTGGGGAATTAGGTATTTTCTGGACTTACCCAGCTGAGATGCAGGCACCTGTAGAGCTGGTTGGTGTCTTGAGCACCCAAATACATAGTGGATATAGGTGCCTAAATAGCTACTCAAGTTCCCACAATGTTCCCTGATAGTCACAATGTATTTTAAAACACTTTAAAACAAGCCTTTCAAAACATTCTGGAGCTGCTTTTACATTTTGTAAACTTTTTTTGCTACTAGACCATCGTGCCTAATTTGTTGCATGTGAACTTTCCCATAGTGGCCACTATCCAGTTGATGGTTGTATCATGTAAGTAAAATCATTGGGATGAGCTTTGGGTCAGTTCTTATGAAGAGTAGAGTATTTTGCAAGTCTTGGTGAATAGTCTGTGCTTGCTGACAGTCCAGGAGAGAGGGCTAGGGGCCTGAATGAACATGAACACTCTGCAATCTGTTTATGATTGTCTTGTGTGGATGGAGATTTGATATGCTTATGTGAGGAGATCTGTGCTGCTGTTTACTGGAGCATTTTTAGAGTGTGGAAAACACAAGATTCCAGCACCATGCTCTGCTAAGGGCACAGATTAAAAAATTAATTTTAGTGTGTAAAGCTTTTCTACTGTATCATCTGAACTGGAGCACATATAGATTTGGAATCCCACTGAGTACTTTGAAAGCTGTATTCACATGTATTTATTTTCATTTTTAAATAATTACATCCTGGGGATGGAAGAAGAATTATTTTACTAGTCAGTGTTTACTAGACCACATTTATCTACAGTTACCAACTGGTGGCGTTGGAGATACCACAGTTATTTTCCATTTTGAGTTACTGACATATTTCAGATACCGCTTAGTGACAAAATATTTGAAGGGAATGGTAAATTTAAAAACCATTGTAGTTGCAAATGATGGAACTTTTATTTACTTATCAAGCTCATGTCAGCCATATAAACCCAGAGAAGTGTAGGAGTAGGTAGTGCACTTTTGGGAGAAGTGTAGGTAGGATGATGGTACTGTTTTTGCTTCCTTTGTCAGGTAAAACTTAACAGTGCACATTTAGACTCAGCTCCTGTTCTCTGATAAATGCCCACTACAGCCCAGTAGGATTTGTCCCAGCAAGTACATCTGGAGAGAATCTTTAGCAGCAAAGTCGTTCATATAGCTTTGGTAAGTGTGTCAGACATCTTCAGGTGGGGATCACACTCAGTTTTGTAAGGACACGAGTACAGGTTTTGCTTTCATGAAACTCTGTTACAAAAAACAGGGTTGAAATTGGAAGAGTTTGGGAGCTGCCCTTTTCAGGGAAGTCACTGTGCAGTATGAAACTTGCCAAAAACTAATGGATTGTTTGCAGGAAATTGGAAGTTAAAGTGCATGAGTCAGTCTACTTCAAGGCTGAGCAGTTTCCACTGAACTTAAATAATGAATGCCAAGACCTAGAGACAGTACAATCAGCTGCAGCAGTTTTCTTCAATTGTTTCACCCAGGCACTGTAAAGGATTCTATGTTTAGCAGAGTCCTCCTTGTCTTTTAGTTTGTCAGGCTTTAAAAGTGTTAGCATATATTGTTAGTGACATGGAAACCTTTGCAAAAGGAGCAGCAAGCTAAGCATTTTTATTTTTGCTTCAAAGCAGTTACTACAGAGGGAGGATGGACTAGAATGTGCAGTTTTGGGGATTTCATCTATGGAAAACAACTACCTACTTTTGTAATGTCTGTCTCCAGAAAAGGAGAGGGTCATGTTTTTACTCAGATAGTGATACATGTTGGCTTCGCAAAGTACACAGGTCATTTGCTTGCTGGTGTGTACAAGGATTTATGAAATATATCAAACACTGGATAAAAGGCAAAATAATTTCTAACAGTTTTGATTTGTGACAGATCTTATGCCCAGAGCATATTTGTGCAATACTACTTTTTACCAGGGTACTACATGAATCTAACTCTTTGTAAGGAAGGAAAGAAAAGAATGAGGTGTTCCTGTATATATGCACATGGCTTAGATTTCCTTAATGTCAGTTAGTTATTTGAAGTCTGTGCATGTAAAGAGTGGTTGAGGGCATGCATGGCCATCAATTCACTGCTCAGTTCTGTGCTCCTGCAGTGGGGGTCCTGTTCTCCCATTTGCCCCAATAGTTGAACCTTCTGAGCGTTTCTGAGTTGGAGAGCCACTGTGTGCAGCAGAGCCTTGGGACTTGAGGACCATGCAGGCAGTGGGAAGGGAGGTAGATGGTGTATCTCCATCCATTTGCAGTTGCTTGAGACAGTGTGAGTGCTGGGCTGTAAAGATCACTGTGTGCCTGGAGTCACAGGATCACTGAAGGGCTGAGGTTGGAAGGGACCTCTGGATGTCATCTGGTCCAGCCTACTGTCAAGCAGGGTCACCTAGAGCCAGCATGTCCAGATGGCTTTTAAGTATGTCCAAGGATGGAGATTCTACAACCTCCCTGGGCAACTTTTGCTGGTGTTTGGTCACCCTCATGGTAAAAATGTTTTTCCTGATGTTCAAATGGAATCTCTTGGGTTTTATTTTGTGCCCATCACCTCTGGTCTGCTCACCAGGCACCACTGAGAAGAGTCTATCTCTGCCTTTTTTACAGCCTCCCTTCAGATATTTGTGCACACTGATGTGATCCCCCTGAGTCTTCTCTTCTCTAGGCTAAACGGTCCCAGCTGTCTCAGCCTCTCCTCATGAGAGATGCTCCAGGCCATCAATCAATTATTTAGAATTGTGCTGTGCTGACTCAATATAACATTCTGTTGCCAGCTCTAGAAAGTTGCCCACCTACAGCATGCCTCCTAAATAATGGCTGCCGACTCAGCTGGGTTAATTTACATGCATGGTCCAGAGTGCAATTTCTTTTCCTTTTATGCACAAAAGGTAGTTATTTCCTCTGGAGGTTTCATTGCAGAAGACCATAGAAAGGCCCCAGAGCAATCTTACGGTTTCAGGACTTTGAAATAAAACCTGAATTACACCCCTGGGTATAATTATCTGATAGTTTTCTAATGTTTATGATCTAAATGTGAGAGTTTTGATTTCTTTTGTTAATTTAATGTTTCACTTAATAAGCATTTTTTTATAAATAGCAGCTCTCTCTCTTATATCTGCTAGTTAACATGAAAACAAGCAAGTGAAGTCCCAACCAGCTCAGCACATACTGGCCAGAGGTGTATGGCTGTGGAAGAGACTGAGGAATATGTGGTGGCTTTTCAGAATACTCTGCCAGTCTCCAGCAGTTTGGCAACTCTTTTCATGTAGGCTTACTAAACCTCTCTCCAAACAGTTTTTTCGGGGTGAACTTTCCCATTTCACCTCTGACCTTGTGAAGTTTTTGACACCTTCAGTGTGCTGCATAAGAAGTTTCTCATTTTACCATGAGCTTTCTGAAGACCCATCCCTTAGTGCCAGCTGTATTTTCTAGAGTATTGTTTTTTAAGTGTGCATTCCCTCTTCAGCTTCTCTGCTGAATGATCCCGTGGTCCTGAGTAAGATCAGGATTTTGGAAAGTTCCAGCATTAATGCTGTTTTATTAGTCTTACAAGCTGACTGAAAGATGGAGTCTCACTCTGATGATAAACCCTGGGGCATTGCCTCCCTTGAGCCGATTCAAGTCTGTGCATGGCTGTGGAGTGTACAGGATCAGGAACTGCCATAGGTTATAACTAACCTTTTTTTGTTGTCTGGTTGGTCAGTTTTAATCTGAAGCTCTTTCCTGGCATAATTTATCATAAACCCATGTGAATACTTGTGCAAGAGATTCTTCTGCGAGGCCCTGGGCTGGGGCTCGGAGGCAGCCAGGTTCCAGGAGTCACGCAGCACTGTCAAATGTAAGTGCAGTCTGTTTTGTCTGCTGACACCAGGTCCGGAAGCACTGGGTGCTCCTGGTCCCCAGGAGGTTCTGGGCTAACCCTGAAATCGGTGTTAGCTGTCTTAGTCTAAACATCTCCTCACATTCATCCCCAAATTCCCCACATTCATCTCTGAGTCCAGAGAAGAGCAATGAGGCTGGAGAAGGGACTGGAGCACAAGTGCTGTAGGGAGAGGCTGAGGGAGCTGGGGGTGTTTAGCCTGGAGAAGAGGAGGCTCAGAGGTGACCTCAGCACTGTCTAGAACAACCTGAAGGGAAGTTCTAGCCGGGTGGGGGTTGGTCTCTTCTCCCAGGCACTCAGCAACAGGACAAGGGGGCACGGGCTCAAGCTCTGCCAGGGGAAATTGGAGAGCAGAAAAAAATTCTTTGCAGAGAGAGTGCTCAGGCATTGGAATGGGCTGCACAGAGACGGGGTGGATTCCCCATCCCTGGAGGTTTTTCAAGTGAGCTTGGCCGTGGCACTGAGTGCCATGATCTGGTAAAGGGACTGGAGTTGGCCCAAGGGTTGGACTTGATGATCTCAGAGGTCTTTTCCAACCCAATCAATTCTATGATTCTAAGAGATGATGATCATGTGGGAGTGAGAATGATCAACAAGTTTGGGAACAAGATGCAATTGCCCCTTTCAAAAGCAGTGGCTGTGACACAGGTTTGGATATTTAATTATTGTGTGCCACAGTTTCCAGATATGTGAAGTGGAGGAGTGATGGGGATTAAATTTGGAAGAACCTTTGAGCTTTCGAGATGAAAAATGTTAAGGGTTATTAAGTGAATGTGGTGAAAGGCTTAGCAGATAGGTGTGGCTTAAAGAAATGGTTTGAAATCCAGTAATTTAGTTCTAGGTTTAATTGAAAGTTGTAATCCCAGCAACTGGTGCCAGTGTCTTCTAGGATTTAAATCCAATGCACTGAGGCGTGTAATTTAAGGCTTTACGGAGCAGCATTAGCGCATATACGCTTATCACTCAGCACGTGTTACCATTATTCCTGTGGAATGCTCCTAATGAAAATCCAGTAGTTGCTTACAGTGCATTTGATGTTTCCTATCACGAGCACTCAGTCAAGTTAGCAGCAAAATAAATTTAAAGGAATGATTTTTCTCAGAGCTATGATATAATTGGCAGATGCTTTTGTAACTGATGTTGTCATTAACATACGGGAGGTTTTGGCAAGAGACTCCTTTTTGATCAAATGATTTCTGTTTTCATTTTTTTGAATCCTAATAGCTTAAGTAGGAGAAAAGGGATTTTCAGTTGGTACATCAGAAAACAGGATGCTTTTGCAGCAAAATAGCCATTAGGGCATGCCTGGTTTACACATTCTTCTCTAACATCTCATACTTCAAAGCTTGATTTGTTTGGGGAGAGTTACACCCAGAAAATCTCGAAATCTGTTGCTCTGTTTTTGAAGGGGATGAACACACAGCAAAATAAGTGTTTTGTAACATTATGTAGCTTCTCTTTGAAATTTTACATTGGTTTTTTGGGACCTAGTGTGTAGTTAGTGCTCAACAGAGAGGGTTAATTGTTTCAGTGTGAGCAAACAAAGTTTTAAGTATGAATTTTAACTTTTGACCCTATTAATCATAAAACAGCCTGACCTATCTTGCTTACTGTAAAACTGCTTTTTTTTTCAGTTGATGAGTCATGACCATATATTAAATACAATTTCGTCCAAAATAAAGAAAAAAAGCTCTGCTTGCATCTTAAAATGATTTGGTAAGCTAAGAATTCAGCATATGTGTGTCAGTACATATTGCAATGGGCTTATGATATAACAGCTTCAATGAAAATTAGATCTAAATTAGAGTAGACTTTGAAAAAAAGGGTTGTGGGCACATGTTTCAGGGAGTGGCTGGAAGAACTTACTGTAGGGGAAGGTTCATCCCTGTGAGTGCTCTACCTAGAAACCAGATAGGGTGATGTTTCTCATTAAAGCAAGATGCAGAATTTAAAGCAAGGAACTGCTGAATGTGAAAATTAATTTTTTGTGTTTACACAAAGAGGAAAAATCCAACTATGCTCTAATTCATTTTCTTTGCTTCGCCTTCCAAAAATATTTTTAGAAATTAAATAAAAAGCATTGAAGTATTTCAACAACCACTTGGTTGCAAGGTTTTTTTTGTTTCGGATTTTTTGTTTTGTTTTGTTTTTTTATAATGCTATTAAAACTTCTTTGGAGGATAACAGCTCTCTTGAGGATCCAAACCCTGCCCTCTGTCACAGCCAATGCTTATGGGGCTTTTTAACTCGCTCTGTGCACAGAAGTCACAGAGTTCCGAAATCGCAGAGCTGAGCAAAAACTGAACAAAGACCCATGACAAGATTTAATTCTTTCTGTTGATTAGCTGAAAAACAAGTGTGTTTTGAGGTCCATAGCCTTTTAAAAGTGTCAGAATATTTAACTCCTGTGTGTCTGTGGAGCCGTTTTATCATCAAGGCACGAGCCCACGGTTGCTCTGCGTTTCAGAGCACATCGCAGAACTGAAGGGAATCCTGGGCTGCAATTCCCCTGGGATTGGGTGGGTGGGGAAACTGAGGCACCGAGCCATGCTCTGGCTTCTGGTGCACAGAGCACAGGCAGCTCTTTGGAATTCAGGGATCCCTCTGGTTTCTCCCTACCAGCTTGCCCTCTTCCAGGCTGTTTTGTTTCTACATTGCTTTAACTTTTTTCTCCCAGAGACCAGCCTCTTGTTCATTTATCTACAGATAAAAAATCGTGTGTACAATTAGCAAAAGCCTTCTTTGGTTGCATTCACCCTGACTCCTCCCTGCAACCCCCCCTATTTTCTTCTAATTCCTGGTGACCCTTCTCTGACTTTTACTACCTTTTAAGAAGTGGCAGGATCAGGCCATTAAGTTGAAGTGAATTATGAAATACTTAACCCTCTTGTCTCCCCTCTGATTGCCAGCCCCACACATACCAGTTATGCACGGAGGGCTTTTTTATGTAGAAAAATGTGACATCTGAGTGTTTGTCTCTAGCCTGGATTGCAACATGTGTGACATACAAGAAGGATAAAAACCCAAACTGAATTTCCCCCCAGTCTGATTCGCCCATGTCTCCAGGAGCTCTACTTTTACCATTTTAAAAATGAATTTTGAATAAAAAAAAATACACTGCAGGGTTCCACACTTTATTCAAGGAGTTAAAAGTCTGGAGCTGTGCTTGATGAGCCAGATGGTCTTTAACAGTAACATTGTTCATATTGTTTAGATTATCCTGTTGCAAGTACAGTGCCTCGTTTACCTTTTATGGAAGAAAGTGTGGAAAATTGACCACAGATGTAAGTAACCAAGAATGATGGCTGAGGCAATTCTTACCAGGCCTCCCTCTCTAACACGCCTGATCCTGCAGATAAAAATAAATAGAGAAATGTGAGGCAGCATGAGAAATATCTAGTGTTACCTATTTAAGTGTTTAATTTGAGCTCTGTGAGCTACCAAAATCTTTATTTTCTTAGACTGAGATTTCTCCATATTGAACTGGTTTCAGTCTCTCAGTGTAGGCTGCCTGAATGTAGATTTTTATCCAGGTACTAAATAGCACATCATTATATATTTTTTCCATCCTGGGTTGAAAAAAGGGGTGTGGGAAGAAGCCAACTATGCTGACCTCAAACACAGTTTATGGTCCAAAAATCTTCATGAGAAGATTGGTACCCATTTTGTGCTGTAATGAGAGAGCACAAACTCCCCATTAATATTGATTTGATTGGTATCAGAAGCAAAGGCTGCACCAAATTAATTAGAGGTAGCTCATTGTTCCTCCTAGTAATGAGCTGTTGAGTTTGTGAAGCATCTTACAAGTCAGTTTCAGATTGAAATAAACTTTTTTAGACAGGTATCTCTTTTGTGCAGTATCTGGAATTGGACGGCTCACCAGAACAAAGAGAAAATGCTACAAATGAAAGCAATAAAGCCCTGTTTCATAATGTCCTTTTGTCTCCTATCACTTTTCTTTTCTCTCCCTCATTTCCTTCCTCTTATTAGGAGCTGCTGTCAAAGTACATTTACTTAAGGCAAGTGGTTCCCTTCGGAGCCCCTAAGCTGGTGTGGCTGCATTTGCATGCAGGTGCTACTGTGGTGGAGCACAGCCTGCCCTTTCCCCTGCCCCGGCAAGGCAAAGAGAGCTGTAATTATAAACCAACAGGTTTACTGTGTGAGGGGCCACAAACTGAAAATCTCCTGTTTGTTCCTCAGCACGGCTTGGCTGGCTGGGGCTCTTTAACAAGGTGGTAGAGTCCTTTGACTATTAAAGGCAACATCTTCCCGTTTTTACACTAAGCCTTGACTGATCCAGGAAATATTTTCTTTTGCTTATGCAGTGCTTTTAAGCTTAGTGCTGCCAGCACTGGTTTCTAGAAGTGTAGACTATCAGATTCTCTTCCTAATATTGTTTAAAGACTTTTCAGAAAATTGTCAGGCAAAATGTTTTAAAGGGATCAGAGGAGGTTGGAGATTATGGTGAGAACTGCACAATCTAGGATGTAATGTAGAATCAGCAGTTAACACTGGAAGCAGATTTCTGGTTCAAAGTTCAAGCAGTCAATTTAAGATGCCACTAAGGGGGGCAAGAGAGAGTTAATAGTAATTTTCATATTTTTAGTACCTGCATTCAAAATATGATGAATTGGATTGGCAACATGGGGCCCTGTTTTTTATCATTTACCTTCTGGTTCTGCTCCCTGCAGGATCTGGAAAACAAGATCACTTGGACATAGCAGCTCTGGCTCTGTGCCTGCAGCTGTAGGGTTGAGAAGGAAGGGAGAAGCCACTGGGAAGAATTAGCAGCAGCAGCACCAGAGCAGGTAAATGAAAAGGTGACATGGACCTTGGAGGAGGAGATGGACAGGGAGAGAGCAGTGTTCAAGAGGTGACCAACTTGAGTCAGGAAAGTGGATGAGAGGACTGTGATGTGGGTCAGGGACTGCTGCAGGAGTGGACTAAGCCTGTGCCTGGGAGCCAGCAGCCTTGAGCACTAATCCTTGTTCTGTTCTGAGGCTGCTTGCAAATTCTCTTTCTTTTTTGTCATCTTCATGAAATCGTGATAATGACCATTGTCTGCACCAAAGTGGTACCAGGAGGCTTAAAGTGCCATTGGAAATGGCAGAGATGTGTTGACCTTCCTTTGTGCCCACAGTTGATAAATGCTTACCTCAGTGACAAATTAAGGGTTTGCTTTCTTCTTCCTGAGCAACCACAGCTATGAAAAGGGTTTGGACACCATCCTGTACTACACCAGACTTGTTAGCTTAATTGCACTTGGGCTGCACAAGCAACAAAGGGCAGGATTTGCCTGACATGCCCTGTAGTACTAATGAAAATGGAAACATTTGAAGAAAAACAGAAGCTTTCAGGTCCTTGGTTAGGATTAACTTGTTCACTGATGTAACGTTTTGCAGCCGACTTCTAAAACTGATCCAGATCTGTCAAATCAGGTTTTGTGCTTGAGCTGGTTGTTCAGCAGGGAAATGTCACCTGTGTTTTAACTCATTCAGACTAGAAATAAATTTGCAGATAAACTAAAGTCTGAATGTTACAGAAAATCATTTTAAAACAAGGCTTTCCAGGGATGAACACAGATTTCCATCTGGAATGAGCTGCCAACACATGATTCACAAGACCCCAGAGATTTCCCATTAGATAAAGCAGAACTGTTGCTCTCTGCTAGTACTGTGGAGAAATCAGATGAAAAAGTTTTCACTGTCTGGGCAGGACTAGTTCAAGAGAGCACACAGGAAGAACACCAGTGCCACACAAACTCTCCAGACTGATGTGTGAGACACTTTGCTTTTGCTGTCCTGAAATATCCTACAGAAGTGAGTGCTGAAGACAGAGCCCCAGTTTTACTTCCAGATTTTTACTCCTTTACTCAACGAAGGGACTATTTGTTAAGTTTTACAGGAGTAAGGCAAAGAGTGCTTAATCAGTTGCCGCTTAACTAATCCAGAAATTCCTAATTTGGTCCCTAGAGGGTAAAGTCAGTAGATCTGTGGCTAGAGCTCCATTCTGCTTCTTAGAGGCCTTCATCACAAAGGAAACAAATTATCTATTTCAAGTCAGTGAGACCTTCCTTGTAACCTTTTTCAAGTGTTGTGATATAGGTTGAATAGACCATAGGAAACAAAGGTTTGTGATCTAAAAGCCCAAATAATAATGTTTAGAGAAACTGAAAAGTAGCGTTGTCTTCTGATTCTCTTCAAAGCTTACAATGAATTCAAGTAGAGCCCTGTAAGACACACAGGGAAATGTTAGGTCACCCAGCCTCTGACCATCAGATTGCTCCTTGAGGAGACCATGTGCCTTGAACCCTGGCACTACCATTTCTTGGATTAAAATCCAGAGCTCAAATATGTAGAATAAGTTCCATATTTACACAGTGGATTATAGAGTTACCTTTTATCTCACCGTTCCACAGTGTGTCCTCCTAAGAGAAGTGCTGTAAACTCTTGGAAATGGGCTGTCCGGTTCTCTGAGGCTTTCATGCCATTCCATAGCAGCCTACAGAAGCCCAGAAATAATCCTGTTTAGTTTGGAGTTGCCTCAGTGGGAGTTAGTCACTGGTTCTGATCAGCAGGATGGCAGCGAAACGGTAGCAGGTGGACTAATGATTTTATAGAATCATCTGAAAAACGAATGGAAAGTTATGTTACTGAATGTGGAATCAGAAATAGTCTGTGTGCATGGGATGGGTGAGAAGCTCTCTCTTTTTCTGGTGTCTATGTGGTATTTGAACTTGTTGCTCTTTTATAAAGGTGAGACTAAGGAGTGAAGCTGTGCTGCAGAGGGATTGTGAGTACAGGCAGTGCTTTCTCAGTGGGATGTGAGCCTGAAGCTCCAAAAAGCATTACTGGATTTGTAGAACAGACTTAAGTTCTTCTGATGAACAGCACTATGCAAATATTAAATTTTTAAGTGATGTGCTTCTTGTTTCTGACAGATATGCTGGGAATTTCCTTTTTCACAAACAATGCCTGCCTTGCTAGAAGCCAGTTTCCATGACTAAAGCTATGATGAGAGCATCAACCTACTGTGGTTCCAGGAATAACCTACACATCAGCTCAACTCTGCCAAGAACACAGAGACTGGTTATTGAGATGAATGGTTTTGGTTAATATACACCACAAAGTAGAAAAAAAGATGCCTACGTATTTTAGTCCATAGATAATTATCAAGAAGTTGTATATGGAGAAAAGTAATGTACGGTTGGGGAACAGAAATATAAGCCTTGAACTTCCTATCCTGAAAATATAAATCACTGCAAATTTTAAAGCACTTGCATGAGTCATACACAGAGGTCAGACCAAATTTGCTGATGGAGGCAGGATGAAACAAATTCAGCTGCATTTTTATGATATTTTTCCTGCTGCATTTAGCTTTTTATTCACCCAAAGTAGTATAATTTTCCAGAGAAGTGTAACAGCTCCAACATATGGAACTGCTATCCAGTTCACTGCTCAGGCACAGGACTGAATGGGAACAGCAGTGTGTCAATAAGTAGCTTACTGCATGTCAGGGAAAATAGTCTCTCAGGAACCATATTGCCAGCTTGGCAGGATTGTAGAAACGGAGATCTCGAGTGGAATTGGGTAGTAATGCAGTCAGTGAACAGGGCCTGGGCCTAAAGGAAATCCAGCTCGAGTAACATGAAGAATAAATGGAAGGCAGAGGGAGAGTAACAAGAAAGAGGGACTTGTTAGTGTACAGGTCTATAAATCAAGGGATTTTTCTTCTTACTCTAGCACAAACTTTGAGCCAATTTTGAACATCCTTGTAAGTCAGTACACTGTAGTTCTTCTCATGAGAAATAGTATTACAACACTGGTAAGCTATTTGGTAATCAGTTGTGCTGCCTTTACTCTTGCTGAGTAATATTTTTGTGCCACAAGAGAAATCAGCAGGAGTTAAGATTTAGGTCTGAACTGCATACTAGTTTTCTGCTGCTGAGATTCTGCTGAGTTTGAGGTCATTTCTGTATTTTCAGTAGCATTGCTGATGTTTAGATTTTGATCTAGCATGGCTTACTTAGAAAATGAGAGAAGAGTTATTCCTGTATTCTTTTAAGATGTCACCACATAACCATCAGCAGCCTGGCTCTAGGTGAAGGGTTTAGACCTAGGTGTGTTTTGATTTAATGGCATGGAATGAGACTTGCTTGTCAAGAGAGAGAGGCTGTATTGTGGAGTGTTCCAAATGATCTGATTTTGTGTGCATGTATGGTTGTAGTAAAGATTTTGTTTATGATATTAGGCATAATAAAAAGTGTGTGTGTTTATAGGTGTAAGATCATTCTCTTTCTCCTGTGTTTTTAGGGAAAAAGGCACCGAGGCTGCCTGTGTTTGGTAACACTTGGACCTATCAAGGTGCACTACAAATAATAGTAACATTTTGGGTGAACTGTAATTCCTCAAGTTCTTGTCAACATATTTTTAGCCACTTCTCAGTTATATTATAGGTGAACTGTGTCATGTCAGTGGTATTTTATTTTTGTCAAAAGTGTAAATTTTTGCATTTGCCACCTAGATCTAGTTGAAATTTCCCCTTTTAAAATGTCTTTTGTAAACATTCACCTGTGTTATTTGGGAAGGGCACAGTTTGATAATTTGAATGTCTGTAAGTATAACTCTGGTATCTACCTTCTCCCTTTGCATCACACAGCCTGTTTTGGAATCCATCACCTTGCATTTTAGCCCTGGTGAGTTGGGAAGGGAGATAAGTGTCACCCATTCCCCTGGTGCCACCCCTGAAGTCCCAGATGCCAGCCTCATGCCATCCCTTTTGAGCACTGGGGAAGGCACAAAGGCAGTTTTGAGCACTGGGGAAGGCTCTTTCCTCTCTGCAGTCATACAGCAATAGATGTTGGCACTGCCAGGGATGTAACCTAAAACTTCTTGGGAACTGAGCATTTTATGTGATTCCAAGTTTGTATGACTGTTGTTGCTGCTTATGTATAACATACAAGGTCTGTCTTCTCTTCTTCCATGCAATTTCTGGCATTTTAAATTCAGGTAGATTAGATTTAGACTTTTTGTAATGAATCTGCATCATTTTGTGTTCTGCATACTCCTGAAATAGCCTGGGGGAACCTGATAGACACAATTTATGTGTATCATTTAGAGGCATAAGAAAGCATCTGATTGATTTAGTCCTTCTTATATGAGCTCTTGCCTATAATTCTAATCATCATTTTACTGTAGCATTACACTCTTGAGGAAAGTAGGGTTTTTCAAAGGCAGGGTGCCTTCCATATTTAAAAGTGGTGATTCTTAAAGGAAAATAGGTTGGAGGTCTTTACAGAAGATTTTCTTCTGCAGATTCTAGTGGTAGCTCAGATCATAGTTTCCAAGGTAGAAATATTCTGACATTTATTTCACTGACAGTAAGTTTAGTTAATTCCCTTTTGGTGTTGTCTCCTGACTTCGACAGAGTATGACAGAGGTGGGATGGTTCTGTGCAGCACTCAGCTCTGCTGCTGGGAAGCTGTTTGTGTAAAAGCAGAACTGGGAGCTGATACTGCAGTGCAATGCATGTGGCAAAGGAGAAAAGAGACTGATGAGATTTGGCAGTGTTTCTTACTGGGGTGGTGACATGCTTGGAGTCTTCTACATGGCTTCTAGTGTCTGTCACTTTGCACAGAGCAGAGCAAAGCAGACAGAAGCATTAAGGACCTGACCCTGTAATTTTCCAATTGAAATCAATCAGTGTAAACAGTTGGCCAAGTTCTTTTCTGATAGCAGTGTTCTTGTGTTGTCTTTTGTAAGGCTGTGCCCATTTGCAGTAGCTGAGAGTGAAGCTGTTGCTCCCATCCCAACCTTGCTGATGACTTAACATAAATTTTTTAAACATGAAAGTCTTGTTTCAGGTCTGGGTTGTTGGCTTGTATGTTTAAATTGGAAGGTTGTCAGTCCTCATGTAACCAGCACTTTGAAGAAGATCCATGAGTGAGGTTAGGTCAAACTGTGGGTTTTTTCCCCACTACTATCTGGATTTTCTCAGAACCTAGATAATTTTATCCCATTTGCATCAAACATGCAGGTAACTTTAGAATCCTGCATCTGTATTGTTTCTAGGGAAGCAAAATAAAATTACAAATGACAGTAATTGACATTACATGCTTTAATTGAATTTCCTCCTCTGTGAACCAAAACCTTTTAACCAAGTATTGCAGTGCTATTTCTGTATTTATTTGTTACATGGGTTAATGTGCTATGTGGCAGATCCAGTATTTATCCATTTTCACAAATTAAGCTATCAGTGTCATGTTGCCTTTGAATTGTTTCCTGTATTGATGGCCAAAACGGCTTCAATAAGGCTTTAGTCCTCCCTGGCTATACTTCTGTTTTTACAAAGCAGAAAATTGCGGGGTTGAAAATGAGCCCTTAGGAACAGTTTGGGAAACTTTAAGCCCAAAGCATCTTACCAATGTGTTTTTTTTTCCCTGCAGTGATCTCTGCTAAGGGAAGGAGGAAGTGCACAGGCTTTTTGAGTGATGATGTTGTTGTTATATCACAAGAATTAGAAATTAAGCCTCACTTGAATTTATGTTTGCGGCAAGTGAAAATGGATTACAGACAGAATAAGTAGGAATCCCTCTACTGGGGATCCAAACTATGAACTTCAAACCTGCTATTGTCAACTTCTTGCCCTGTTATACCCTCAGAGAAAGCAGCTCTACTTTAGCCAATTTACAGCTTTCTTACTCTGCTGTTACCTCACCTATTACCTGCACATGATCTTTTTTCTACCACTGTGTGTATAAAACCTCCAAGTAATATAATAAGAAGAAAAAGAATTAATTTACTATTTTTGTAAAATAGCTATTGTTGTGCATGTAAAAAAGTGCCAGTTTGTACACAGGTATAAATAATTACAAAACAGCTTGAATTGATGATGCAGGTTGTTGTGGCTTCAGACTTAGTGAATTTTCACGATATACAATTATCTTCAGCATCCTCCTTGACGTTTCAAAGGAAAGTACAGTTTTCCTTTAGCTGTACTTACCTCACAAATGGGATTACTCTGGTAAAGTATGTGGGACACTTACGGTTCTATTCAGAAATTAATCAAAGGAAAGCTTGGTAAGGAACTGCCAGCTCAGTATTGTCCTGTAACTGAATGCTGTTATTCAGCAGTTCAGCAATGCAGTTTTCCGGTGCCAGAAGGAAATGGGACTCCAGGAGTCAGAATGGGGAGGCCCATTACTACTTGTGAGTACAGCATCTAATAGAAATGTTGGCAGGGGAAAACTCCTTTTAGGAGCGACCCATTAGCTGCAGACCAGTGTGCATCAGAGACTCCTTAAAACTAGAGAAGAATGTGGGTTCAGAACTGTGATGAGAGCTCCGTGTCTTTTTCTGCAAGGAATCACATTGGGTATGAAACCTGGGGGAGGAATGTTGTGTAGCACAGCTGAATAACCCTAAACAATAAATACCATTCTGTTCTCCATACTTGTCTTTTGGCATTGGTATTTTAAATGAAGTTCAATTGGAAACTGGAAAGGTAATTGCTTTCCACAACTTAGAAATGAGCCAGGCATGTGTCACTTCCCTCATCCTGCTCCAACTTGAAACAGACACTTAAACATTTTACAGCTTCTGCAAAGTTTTAGTCTGTAGAAAACTTTATAGGAATTTGATTTTTAGTCCAAGTAAGTAATTGCTTTAGATTATCTTTTCATTACTGTCCCTCTTTGGAAGGACCTATAGACTATAAAACTAGTTTATTTCTTAACAGTAGTTCGTTATTCTTTTGATGGCTCATACCTCTCCTTTTCTTTGCTTTTTAGCTTTTTTAATGGTTTTTACTGTTTCAGAGCTTAATCCTCATTCCATGTGAGTTTTGCTAATAATTTCAAAAGGGAAGTATTTTTGGAGAAAATAGTACTGTGATTAGGACCCGACTTTGGTAATATCACATGTGCACTTCAATTCTGCCAACAAGATTCAAGGATTCTGTAAATCCTGTTGATCAGACTTCATTTCACAAACAAACAAACAAACAAAACAAAAATCCTGCCATGTCTATGCCTAGACCTTTCCTACACTTTGAGGGGAGTTATGACTTTATTCAGTTATAAGGGGAAAAGGTACAAGTTACCTCGTGCAGAAACAGACTGTGATTACTTACTAAAAGCGTGTATTTTGCACTTGCCCTTTGAGCACTTTGTTTAGTTACGTGACTGATAACAAAAGCACACAATCAAAACTGCATCCTAGCATTCAGAACACAACTCACCAAGCTGCAAAAAGCAGATTTAGTTTCTTTTGCAGATGGTCTATGAGTCTCATGTGGCATGATATTAAATTATAAAGGCAGTCAGTCGCTTGTTCTGAAGCGATGCTCTGAGCCGAGAGTTGGGATGTGCTTGGACCATTCTGTTGGAAAACAGGCTCTAAAGCAAACACAGCTTCTCTGAAGGGCAGCAGCAAAGGGGCCTGTGAGGGGCTTCAAACACCGTAAGGACTGCAGTTCCCCCTGTGATGCACTATGAGGGTGGCCCAGCAACCCTATGATGGGCTGTGGAGCGTTTTGCCCTAAAGGTAGGAGACTAGACCAACTCATTCAGTTATTTCTCATTGTTGTTTCTGTGATACTTTAGGGGCATTGTTTTCTGACCTTGTATCTTTCAATGGTAGTTATTTTTGTTTTGTAGTGTTTTGAATTGGAGTTTATTTTCTTCTTACCCTTGTCAGAGTTTATTTTTTCCTGGGTGAAAGAATAAGAAAATACAGCAGTTAATTTTGAATGTTATTCCATGCAAATATTTCTGCAATATGAGTGAGATAGAATTAGCTATTTCATCCTAGTGGTATTTCAGAAAAATATGTGTTCAACTAGCTTCACTTTGGTACAAATACAGTCCTTAAGTAACACCAGCTCCAGTGTGAAAATAGTGACTTCAATCAGCTGAATTTACACTCAGAGCAAGTTGTAGTCAAAAGGATGCTTGGGATAGAGATTTTCAGATGGGCTGTGTGTTATGCAGTAGGTAAGTTTTAATATGCTTACTAAAATGAAAATTTTGTGGCACTATACACTTTCTATTGGGAAAAGTAACATAAACTCATTTATGACATCAACAGAAAGCTGCAGATTATTGCTGAGAAATTCCAAATGTGTTAATGCCACAAAGTAAAACCATTTCAGGTTATTTACTTGGATTATTGAGTTGCGTATTTTGGTGCATTCACCTGCAAAGTAGGAAATACAGCCACAGCTACTATTGGCATGATTGTTCTGCTTGCAGAATTCATACATTGTTAATGACAGCAACCTGTGAAATACATTTAACAGGTAGGAGTTTGCACAGTGGTGTTGCCCTTGTCTGACAGCTCTTGACAGGTGGTAGAAAGTGCTGTTCCAAACTCACAGCTTGTTTGGGATTTCTTGGAAAAGACAGTTGCAGTTCAGAGTTGGTCCTCACAGAAACATGTGAACACCACAATCAGATGAACAATTCAATAAAGTAGTTTTTATTAGGGCGTTTGGAAGTTGGAGCAGCTGTTTGAGTTTTATAAGGAAATAAGGACGATAAAGAATTCACAGGAGGGTACCAGGCAGGGCCTGTGAAGGGCAAGACACAGGGCTGGATGAAAATCATCACTCTTGGTTATGTGGAAAGAAGGGTGTTCTCTTTGCCATGATATGGGTTTGGAAAGCAAGAGGTGTGAGTATTCTTGTCCACTCTAGGTCAGGCTAAGGGTGACATTATAGACAGGTAAGGCTGTGTTTTTAAGTGCCAAGCTTCCATTTTACAAGTGCAGTTTATGGCTCCAGAAAGGAAACATGCAGATGTATTCCTTCATCTGGAATTGCATCACTTTCTATGCTGCAGAATGGGGTAATGCTATTTTCTTCTCTTGGTAGGATGTTAAATGAATTAATTCTGATTAAGGAATTTGAGAACCTAGACTGGGAAGTGTTCATTTATTTCCTGTGCAAACTGAAAACTAACTCTGCTTTCCTAGGCCAAACAAAATTTCCAGTTTGTGCTACCAAAGTCCTGTCTTGCATCATCATCTTACACTTCTGTGTAAATATGTTTTAGGAGAATAGCACAGCCATACTATTGGTCACACCACACTGTGGTTTATGCCAACTGACCCAAGTCCTCCCTCTAGCCAGGGATTGCCACAGCCCTAATATATTCCTTTCTGTCCCTGAAATGACCCTTCAGGCTGTATGGCTGGGAAAAGCAGGACTTGGACACATCAGATGTGCATCTTGGTGGTGCACACTCATGCGAGATAAGGATGGGGAAGCAAGTTTACCTTTTATGTAGTCCTGGCTGTAACAGTCAAAGCCTGGAGCTTTTCTGCTGTCAAATGCATGTTAACCTCCACACTGGTCAAGAGGACCCCAGAGGATACTTTTCTCTTCAGTATGCTAGAAGACATTTCTGCCATTTTAAGGTTTTGGTTTTTTGCCTTTCACCAAATCCAGCTCATTTTCTTTAAGAATGTAGCTGTGTTTCTGTTGATCCAGCCAAAGCCACAGCCTAGTTTTTCCATGTTGAAGGCCTGTCTTTAGATCCCGATTCCCAAATTAGATTCTGATTCTGTCCTCGACAAGAAACTTCAATTCCCTAGGACATATTGTAGAGACTTTTAGAAACCATCTGTGTGTTTGGCACAAATAATAAGCATAGCAAGTAACGGATAATCTTTAAAATGGAGGGGAAAGCAGAATTAGATGTTGCAAGTCACTTCTCTGAGAACTATGGTTAGATGCTCAGGATTGACACAGAAGGTAGCAAAGAATGGACTCCAAACTATCATTTATGTGACTTAGTAACACATCTACGTATTTGCATTGTTATTATTTTGATTTCTCTTATTCCATCTTTCTTGTGTTTGCTACTTTGTCCAGCCTTGGTGTCACCCCCAAACTTCATCCTGGTTGACTTTGATACCAAAGAAATATAGTGAAGTGTGAGGAACTTGCATAAAATTAATGTAGTTTTGGTTTGTTGGTTTTTTGTTTTGTTTTTTTTTTTTAACTTCTGGGATGTAGAAATGCATGGCCATTTACTACAAACCTTTTGATCCTTTGTCACAAAGTCATTCCTTGAAGATGACAAGATGCTTATCTTAAAATACAAGTTGCTCTAGGAACTAGTTTGAAACCCATGGCCACAGGTGATATATAAACCAATTTACAGTCTGAGAAGGAACTTCAACTTTCCGCTAAATGTAGTAATTTTTCTATTCCTTTCAAGAAAAAGCAGTCATCTAGATTACTGAGATGCAGTGGGTCTGACACTTAAACTTATTCTCCTTCAGAAACAAGGTTTATATACACAAGAAGAAAAGAGCAAGAAATTCAGGAAATCCTCAGCTTGCTACTAGTGTGCCCTCACATTCCTAAGAACTATTTTTGGGTTTTCTCTTAGGAATAGCTAGAACTTGTTGAGCTGGGAAAGACTTCTTGGAACAGATCCTTGGTTTTGTCTTCTCTGCATGAGTGCCTCATGTTGATGTTGGAATAACTACTGTTAGCTGGTTGGTGATTCACAACATGAGGCAAGTCAGCCCTACAAAATCAGCTTCTCCACTCCACAATGTTTGGAAAAAACTGTTGCAGAAAGCTGGTGAGCATGTAGGATGGCCAATTGCCTGCTCTTGCTTTGGGTTAGGGCTGCACCAAGAGGTCTGTCAGCCTCTCCTCTGGACATTGCTGCCTGCAGATTTGTTGTCACTTGAGAAATATCAGAATATCAGTGAGAAGGATAAAAATGCTTTCTGTCTCTGTATAGTCCCAAGTGCTCTCTGTAATTCTGAGATACCTCAGTAAATCAGTTTGGAGATCTCACAATACTTACCTCAATAAGTTGGAAATTTTAGCCGTCAAAGGATTTGTGTCAATAAATTACTTTGCATATAGGGATAGCACGTGCAAAGCAGCTAAAAGCCTGCATGTGCCTATTGCACAAAGACTCTGTGTAAATATCTGAGCCTCTTTGGAGTTTGCTTCTCATCTGGGATGAGATTCAGCACAGCACATTTTGATAAGAACTTGGAATGGTCACAACGTTTCTCATATGCATGATTTATTCTTCAGTGGGAGTAAAAATCAGTGTCGGTCGAACTCTTGTCTGTGTTTGTTCCCAAAGCTGCCTTTGGGGGTTGGGGTTTTTTTTTCAGTAGGATTTTAAACACTCCTGTAGGGTGACAAGCTTTTCAAAACCTCTGTGGATACTGCTTATGTATTTTAAAAGATGTGTTGAGAGGATGTGTAGAAGGAATGAATGGAATGACTGGCATCTGGGTTAGCTTGACTCTGCACCACTTATTACCTCTTAGAAACTACAGGAAAATTCTGAAAGAGGACTGAGTTTGCTCTCTGACTTGTTTTTTACCCACTCAGACCAGACATTTGTCAGTCCACAGAGCGTTTTTTTTCTCTGTTAATTTCAAAAGAGAAAGGAAAAGCAAACTAGTCACTGAGGGCTTTCAGAGTGAATTACTTTAAAGAAAGTTCAAGGCAATAAGCATTTCATTTGTATTGCATGCATGAAAATCAAATCATAGCATTTCTCCCATCTTTTTTTGTGAACAGCGTTATTCCTGTTCTTTTTGTGTGCATGCCATGTTTGGTTTAATGGAGAAATGAGAAAAGAAAATAGATTCTTTTTTGGAGACTGAGTACTAATGCAGAAACATTAAAGACAGGCACATTGTTGTCAGCCAGTTTGCATATTTATTTACTTTTACAAATGGTTGGCTCGGAGTCAGCAGTTAATGGAATGAGAATGATGTTCCTGTACAGATCATTTCTTGAGAAACATTTTCAATTACAAACATATATCTGCTTTTCTTCCCTCATTTGTTATGTCTTGGAGAATAAATGGGGAGTAGCATTTACAACTTAAGGTTTATGTTCTGAAGACAATTTTAACAATGATCCCCACATAAAAAGGCCCTTTTGTAGTTGCAGACATATGTTTATGATGTTTTGTGCTGTGAATATCAAATTTCTGGTGGACGCTGTGTCACACTCTGCAAACTTGTAAACATCTATAAATCCATTGGATCATTTTAGTACCATGTGTAATGCAGATTTATTGTCTTTTGTGTGGATTTCTTTTGTTTTGGAATTAAAACTTAGCTGCCAGAATCCATGTTGGATAAATTATGTATTCCAGAAAATTAGGCAGTACCATTTTAGATTAATATTTTCTTTTCCCTCTGTGGACTTACAAGATGCACACACACAAGTATTAGAAATGAACATTTTGGATGGATGGCCCAGAAAGCAATTGCATAAGTTGGCTTGACTAAATAGTATCATTCGGGAAAAGCTTAAACTGGGACTTTTTGAAAATGTTTTGGCTATTTTTCCTCTCGTTCTCTGACCGTCTTAGATAAGATTGATCCGTTTTCACATTTACCAGTACAAATCCAGAATTACTCCACTGAAATTATCTCAGTTTATAGGACTGGAGTGTGTGAGAGGGAACAGGGATCCCACTGAGCCAGTGAGCTGGTGTAACTCAGCATAAATCCACTGAAATCTGTGCAGATACAATCATTTACACTCATGTCTGCATTGCAGGCTATCAATAGGTCAGTGGAAGAAGCAAAGCTGCTCTTGTGCACAAGTGGTTACAGAAGGAAACCATCAAGGTCATGGACATTCACCAGAAATTTACACCCAGTAAAGAGACTATGAAACCAAAAAACAGTTCTTCTAAATTTAGCTCAACTATACTTGAGTGTATGTCTTACAAAAGAGCAGTAAAGGCATTTCTTATAGAAAAATCAGTGTTCTTCTGAACTGGCTGTAATTTCTGGCTACCTATATAAATGTTTGAATGTGGGCATACGTACAAATATCCAGTGTTATTCTGGCAATATGAATACAGTTAGCCCTCCAAACCGTCTAAAGAATAGCTTAAGACACAGACATGGCATGTAAAGCTCCTGCCTACCATAGCAGTTTAAGATACCAGGTAGTTCTTGACACCTTATAGAAAGCTTAAAATCTTGGAGTCATGTGAATGTCAATGAATCTCAGCTTCTGCAAAAAACCCCAAACTCTAAAGCCAAACAAAAAATCAAAGCAAAACAACAAAACCCCAACAAATCCAACCTTAAAAAAGGCAGAGAAGACCTTGAATGGAAACCTCTTACACTAGAAAAAGAAAGGCAGTTGAAGAACTGCAGAAGTGTTATTTATGTAGGTGTATATGCCTGTATTTAAATCTCCTGGGTTTGAAAGATTGAGGTGGGAGGCATTGTGGCATTGTGCTCCTCCAGCATTGGGGTTCAGTTCTAGTTACTCACACACTTTCAGAACCAATCCATTACTGTTGTAGCACGTGATTAATTTTAGTTTTGGAAGTACAGAATCAGTTACATGAAAAGACATGGCTGTAGCACTCAGAGGAGAGTCTATTTAACACTACATCTTGCTTCTTATTTTATGATTCTTCGGATAGATACACTAAAATATGGCTAAACCACAGAGGGTGCATTAGGTGATGTGGCATTTCTGTGTGCTCAGTTAAAGTAACAAGATGTGTTTCATTCAAATCAGAATAACGTTAAGCCTTGAATACTAAACAGGGCAGCAAAAAGCCTTCAGCACACAAAATAAACAAGTAAAAAACCCAAATGAAACTGTCTAATAAATACAATGTGGAGCAACAGGCTGCATGCACTAGAGGAATTAAGCCAATTTAAACCGTATGGGCAGTGCTCCACTTTCAGATGTGCTCGGCGTCCAGCAGTTCCAATGGCAGTTGGATGCACTCATCAAAGGGCAGAGTCTGGCTCAGAGCACCAGCATGGATTTGATAGCATAGGTTTATGACCTTGTAATCCTAGAGCATCTAAAACAGTAAGAATTCCATCCAGCTTAAAATAGCTGCTGTAGCTGCTGTTGATATAGGCTTGAGAGCTCCCCAGCTCTGGGGCCAAATTTGGTGCTGGCATGGTGGGAGGAAGTCTGTTGACAGCTGATAGCAGTGGAGTTGCACTTGATTACATCATAAGAAGTTTGGCACATGGAGCTGAATCAGAAGTCTGAGGAGGAATGTCCATTCTTTGGCCAGAGTTAAGACTGGGACTTTCACATTGCCAATCCACAGAGACGTGTCTGGCCCGCATGTAACTGTTGCTTTTCAGGGTCCTGCTCTAAAAGTATATTCAACCCCTAGTTCTGCTCAGCATAGTGACTGAAAAAAAGAGCCTTGAAGGACTGGATTTTACTCTCATGTCCAAAGGGATAAAGTCTCTAATCCTACCAACAGAAGCACGATGAGCAGAAACCCCATGGGAGCTGATGAATTGGGCTGTATGTGTATCACAGTAGAGGGTGAAAATAGAAAGGTGGTCTTAACTCTAATTGCTGGAGTTGTCCAGTGGCCAAACATGCCCCAAATCAAGTAGACAACTCTATGGATGCTCTCCTTCAGAAACTGACACAAGACTGGCTCCTGGCAACTTGTGTGGTATAGATGAACTGCTGCAGGTATGTCCCCTGCTCCCTTCTTGGGGCTTTACATTGTAAGACTTCGAGTAGAGGTTTTACTGATGCTCCAAAGTCATTCCTCAAAGAGTTTAAAAATACTAGATTGTTTTATTTTAATTTCAGTTGCTGCAAAAATTGCCCAAATACTGTGTTCTTTGTTTTTATTAAAATAGTAAGTTGAAGTGATTTTCATGAAAGTTAATTAAAACAAATTAAGGAAAAGCAGCTGAAAAATGGATTCCTCTGCCGAAACGGTGGTATGCAAACTCTTAACCTCAATCACATATTTGTGGTTCCTCTATAAACACCTAATTGTATAGCAGTGATTTGTCATTAGTTATTTTAATGACAGTTCTTAGAAAGTGAGGCTATACTACATAATACATTTTCACTCACTTTACAACAGCTTGATACAATGCATGTGCTTACCTGCTCCTTTTAGTAGTATTACCAATGTGTAGTCAAGTCTTTGCTTTTCAGTATTGGGGAAGAAATGAAAAGAAGCTATCAGGCTTAGAGTGTCTGCATCATGTTTTCTGCTTGTAGGGAACAGGAGGGCAGGAGGAGTCTTTATTACGGGACTAGTACCCAGTTGGGTCATGGGTTGTACACGACAGAATGCAGTGTCTGAGGAGGAGCTGTCCTCCTTGCAAACTGCATCCACCTGGGATCTTTGGATCATCCAGAGGTTTGTTGGGTAGGTTCCACATATGTCTCTGGCAGGTGTGAAAATGTATATGCAGTTTGAGTGAGCTGCTCACAGCAGCCTGCAGAAAACAGGGCTTAGCTCCTGCTGTACAACAAATACAACACTTGCTTTCTAGAACACATCAATATGTTAGTTCCACATGTATGTTTATTATTATTTTATTTGTATTTTGTGTTCCCTTTCCATGCAAAGATATGGCATGGTTTGCTTTCTTTTATGTTCAGAAACTTTGGTAATATGATGAAGGTCATGTTGTTAAAAGTAGAATGTAGGAGTTGTGTATGTTGAGGACACAATATGAGGGAAGTTCAGTGGGCCTTGTAAAGAATTCCTTACATAACATTCAATCTTTAGAGGTCCACTCAGTCTCCTTGCAGAAGTGTCAGCCAGCTCTGCCAGTGGGTTGCTCCCTGGAGAGAGGAACCAAAAGCTTTCACTACTGTCCTTCACTAGGAAAACGAGCTGACTGCTTTCTCCAGTGTGTCTTGCCCAAGCAGAGCATCCAGCCCTTTGGCACAGGAGAGCTCAGTGGAGGCAGTTGGCTTGAACAGATTTTAGTTACTCTATTCCCTCTTGTGATTGATGTGATAAACCCCCACGTTTTCTGTCTAGAAACCTTTGTGAAGAAGTGTTCCATGAACTAAACATTTCAGAACATGAATGATCTCCACATGGAAGTTTTCTACCCACTGACATTTTTTACCCATAACTGTTTTGAACCAAAATTTAAAAAAAACCCAAAAGAATCAAACAGGTTAATAAAACCATCAATTATTTTTTCTAAGGAGTGCTAGCAGTTCCAACAATTACCATTAAGTGTAAACAGTTGCTGAGATTGTACATGCTAGACCAAATTCATCCTTGCTATAACTCCTCGGAACTCAGTGGAGTTACATGAGGTATTAATTTGGTCCATTGCTCTCAGCCATCAGTTTTAGAGAATACACAACAATTGAGGGAACTATTATTGTCAACGTTATTTTATGACTCTTTAGGGCTGCTCAGTATTTGTATTTTACAGATACACAAGGAGGGTGAGTGTATGGAAGTAAATTACAGGTTCAGTATTGAAGGTAGTGGATTTTTCAGTTATTTTTGTGCAGTTAAAAGTAATAAGGATTCTAGCAACCATGATTGCTGTGAATCTTACATAGATGCCTCAGAGCGGCTGCACAGATTTTTACAACATGCACAGGCATTTCATGGCAGAGCACAAAACATTTCAGAATGCATAGAAAATATTTGGAAAGTTTTGTGTCCTGTTATCACACCAACTGACTGATTATCAGTGTTCATGTGAAATTTAGCTGCTCTTATTGCCTACAGGAGATCAAGGCAGAGAGGTAAGATTTCCCAAAGCTAACTGTGAGGCAGCCATGGGGGCAGGAACAAAACACAAGATCTCTAACCCAACCTAAATTGTTTCTAAATTGTAATTTTCAGAATAAACTGAAGAAAGCATCAGCTAGTAAATCTGAACTATTGGATGGTGAATCTGCATCTGCACATAAATACTTTAGTTCATGTCTGAAGGTGTAGACAACTACCTGAATCTTCAGGACATATGTAGGGTCTTTGAATTGAGCTATTTAAGTTGAAATTATGACTGGAACAGATGTGCTAACAGCCAATTCTGTTAGATGTCTGTACCATGGAAGCCAAGTGATCAAAGCAGCATTGTTTCCTTGTCATCCATAAGACTGGATGACTCTTTCCTGGTTTGATAAGCCAGGTTTGCACTGATTTCCTGGTTACTAAGCAAGATGCAAACTTGTGGCTTCCCTCCCTGCACAGTGCTGGGAGTTCTTCCATAGCAGTAGGATTACTGGTTTGGCTTATTTGTATTTATTCTTGTCTATTAAGGGGCAGTGAAGGAAGGGTTTTGTCTTCGCAACCTATTAAACTATGAAGTTGCTCTCAGCTGTACCAGGTACAGAACTAGTGGCAGGCCTCCTTCTACACCACTGCCCTGGATCTCTCTGTTCTTGTGTTCTCAGAGTATGTATTACAAGAACATTGATTTTTGTAGCGTTTGGGGGCTTTGCCTGAGTAAGAGCTTGTCCATATTTCCTGACAATTGCAGGTATCTTCAGACGTTGATATCTTGGATTATTTCCCCTATTCCTGCTGCACCTTCACTCCTAAACACTTTCCCAGTCTGGAAACTCCTGCATGGAGTTTCCAGGCTCAGCTCTTCTGAAGTAGCTAAACTTGAAGCATCTCCAGAGCAAAGGGTGACATAGCTGAGAGCAATAATCATTTCCTTCAGCTAAAATGATTCATTAGTGTTAAAATGTCAGGACCATTAAAATGCAAGTGAACCTTTTAAAATTTGAGGACAATGGGCCTTATCCTGGAAAAGATTTGGAGTAATTGCATTGATTCCGGTACCATTATCCAAGAAAAATCTACTTGTACAGGTAAAGGTTTGTTGGCTGAGTATCCCATTTTTGTTAGCTATACTTTATTGCTGTAATTACACCTAGTGGCTTATCTATTAGAGTCATGTTCTTACAAAGAAATTAAGACAATTAATGCTACTTCTAGCTAGAGTGAAGTAGTAAGTAAAATTAAATTGAAATTTGACCGAGCTCTTCTTTTTTATTTCCTAGTATCTGAATTACAGGAAGAAGGAATGAATGCCATTAACTTGCCTCTCAGTCCAATTCCATTTGAACTAGACCCTGAGGACACTATGCTGGGTAATTCACAACAATTTTATATCTCAACATAAAAGCTTGATGTAAAATAAAGTGTCATGCCTGTAATAGTTACTAATGTCTTTCTTTTAAACCTTACAGAGGAAAATGAAGTCCGAACAATGGTTGATCCAAATTCAAGAAATGACCCAAAATTACAAGAACTAATGAAGGTAATGAAGAGCATGTAAACACTCTCAGGAAAGTGAAACTATTTTTAATGCTATCCCTGCCTCTTTCATTTGAACACTTCAAAGCACTGGTTAGATAGTAATTAAGTGGAACCACGTGGTGCATACATCCCAGTGAAATGGGCAGGTCACTTGTTGCAGCATCTTTCTCTAGATTTGGCACAGAGAGACTTCAGAATTTTGATTAAAATCCTGAGTGCAGATTCTCAGTGCCATTCCACCAATCTAAGAACACACTGACTTTCCCTCTTTTCGATTCTTTGGGTTAGAACTTTAGCAGGATGCTTCATTGGAATCAACTTCAGCACCCTTTGCTTCACAATAAAATGCTAAAATGCTGCTGAAAGCAAGGGAAACATTTTACTCCAGAAGGCAGTGCATCAATTGGTGTTTGTCTAGACCTCATGGTGCATTGACACAGCCACCATAGAAGAGTTCTTCCTGAGTGTTTCCTGTTTGCTTCTCATGGTATTTCAGACTGTATTTTGAGCCATTGCAGCTTTGGTGTTCTTTCTGCTCAGTATTTTCATAATTGTACTAAATGACATGTGTTTTAAATTGCAAGTGAATAGTGTATAATACTGCCAAATTTGTGTTTCCCATATAGGTATTAATTGACTGGATTAATGATGTGTTGGTTGGAGAGAGGATTATTGTGAAAGACTTGGCTGAAGACCTATATGATGGACAAGTATTGCAGAAATTATTTGGTAAGAAAAAAATGTACATGCACGCTGTTAAGGCACTTTGTCAGTAAGTGGATCTCTTATTCCTGCTTAGGAGCCTTGGTATCATTTTACATTTATGCCACTAAGTGATATAAAAATAGCATTGTATTATGAGGCCCTTGAGCAATAGGCTGCATGAACAGTCCTCATAGCTACAGTGCAATGTGTGGTGCTCTGTAGTTGATGAGAACAGCATAAAGCCTACCTGGAGTGCTAGAGAGGGAGGGTTCTTGTCTTGGCAACAGTATTAACTCCAATTAATTTTATTATCTGCATATGTGCTGCACAAACCTAACCGTGTTACAAGTGGAAAGTAAGTTTGAAAGAAAGGGTATTTCCAGTACAATGGTGGATGTTTTTAATCTCTGCTCATTCCATACTACAGTTTATTCACATTGCAAAGTTCCTCTGGAAAGTTGGAATTTGTTTCTGATTTGATGTCTGGCTTTTAATGTTACTGAGGTAATGGTGCCCAGTGGACTGCAAACTGAGCTTCAGCTGAGAAACAGATAGAGAAAAGAAACTGCTAATGCACAGCTGGCATGTGCTTTCTACACTGTTGGCTTGGAAGCCATTTTCTTGGTTATTACAGCTCATAAAGTCTCCAGTAAATTTCTTTTCAGTATCTTAAATGAATCTTGAAACGTCATGTGAGCATTTATAATACAGGCTACACAGACTATTCCCTTCTATGAATGGTTAAGCTATTGAGTATATTATGATGGACTGGATATGCCCCAGGCTGAGCAATTTGATTCTCATGGGCAGACCTCCAGTGACCTCACCCAAAATCCAAAAATTGCATATCAGATGCAGCCTGACTCGAAATATGCATATAATGATCCAGCATTTATTGATTTCAGTGGAATCTTTTCCATTACCCTTAATTCCTTGTGGATCAGGTCAATGCTAACTAAAAACTTTGGTCTTGTAAGAGACTGATTCTGAGGAGACACAGGAAAACCCAAGGAGATAGTAGTCTCTTAGGCAGGATTAGGATACAGCAGTCTCTTAAGCTGGTAGCTCAGGCTTCTTCCCTTTGGGAAGGTACTCAGTTCACTTTGATGAGAATAAGGTATCTCTTAATGAGATATTCCTTTGTGGAAGTAAATTAATAGGTGACCAAGCATTTTGTTTCTGGTGTTGTCATCAGGGAGCTCTTACTACTAAATTTTCTTTGCTTTCTCTTTAGGGGTAAAAACTAAGGCATGTATGATATACATAGCAATCTGTAACAAACTAATTCATAAAGTATTTTAAACTCTACTGCAAATATTGAGTGCAGAAAAGCACTGTGGCATAATAGAAAAAAAATGGCCTGAGGTTTTAGTTGTTTTCATGCTTCCAGAAGACCTTCTTTACATTTCTTTGGTGTATCCTTCACCTCTATGAATATGGAATCACTTCACTTTTATCACAAATGGGCCTAGTAAAATTTGTTAATCAGCTGCATCTGAGGTAGAAGCTGGGAGGCTGAGACTGATGAAACAAATCCTAAAGCTGGTATCTGCTTCCTAGGTTTGATGTTCTGCTGTTCAAGCCACTTGCATGCAGAACAACCTTTATCCAGTAGCAATAGAAATAATGGGCTGTACCTCCAAGTCTGATGTTCCCTAAAGGGAGTTGCAAGAAATACTTGTTAGCCAGTAGTGTAGCATAGAGTAATACTTGGCCTTCCCCTTGGGAATGTGTAGCTAAAGGGAAAATATGAATTTGGCTTTAGGAGCTGAGTAGGGTAGGGGAAAGTGGCCCTGGAAGAAAACTTACCTGATTTTGAAACTAGGAAGTCTGATATCTCTTGAATGTACTTCTGGATGCATGGAATGTCTTTGTGTTCTTCATGGAGATGACAATTAGTTTTCCTCTATTTTTTTTCTTCTATCACTTCAGAGAAGCTTGAAAGTGAGAAGCTGAATGTTGCAGAAGTTACTCAGTCTGAAATTGCTCAGAAACAGAAGTTACAAACAGTGCTTGAAAAGATCAATGAAACCCTTAAACTCCCCCCAAGAAGCATTAGATGGACTGTTGACTGTAAGTTGTGTTTGCTATGCTCTTCTCATTTGTTTGTTGTCAGCTGGGAGTCTGTAGGTGCTATCTGGAATTCTGAAATACCCAACAATAAGAGAATGCTGAAATCTGTTGTTTCTAGTAGGAACTGCTCTGAAGGACATTGTCAGACATGGTACACTCTACCCTCTTTACTGGTGCTCAACCCTCAGTTTCAATAAACTGTCTTTTCAGAGGGTTGGAGTATGGTGGTTTTGCTGTAAAGTCCATGTGCTTACCAGCTTAAGTTTTCTGTTACCAGATTGGTTTATTGGAACAGGCATAAATACAGTAGATAGGCCGAAGGAAGGTTAGGTCCTTGAATTCTTTGTGTATAATTTGCAACATAGATATGAATAATATTCCTGGTCATTTAAGGCTAAATCTGAACCACTAGTTTTGATTACAGAACTCTTCATCAAGGCTAGTTCTGTGTTCTTGCTGTTTTATTGTATTAAGAATGAACGTAGCAATATCTTACAGAGATGCCTTCAGTGCCCAACATGAGCTGTGTTAATGCACATGTGTTGCAGAAAGCAGGTTGTCAGTTTTAGAAAATTAGGTCTCGTAATCTGCCTCAAGTTTGGTTTTCAGAATTATTTTATGCTGGTGAATACCTTGCCCAGTACGCAGCAGTTTCCCTGTCTCCTGTACCTGTTTTGGGGTGAGCATTTTTGTATCCTGTTACATTCACAGCAATTTAGTGAGAGGGAAAGAAATATCTCAAGGGATGAAGAATGAACATAAGGCATTCTGACTTGCCCCTTTGTGTGGTCCTGCTGAATTTTCTGTCCCCTTCTCTTTTCAACCTCCCCCCAGGTTTTTTCCATTCTCTGTTATGCAGCTGGAGGCAGGGTGTTCAGAGTGGCCTGACAATTTAACTTCTCATTTTAATTTAATGTTTTACATGTGTTTGAGCTGAAGTAGAGACAGACAGCAGCAGCTGGACCCAGCTGTAGCACACACCGGTGCTGGGCAGACAGACATCTTTGTAGTGTTCTGCTGAAGCATCTCATCTGGGACCACTGGCACTCCAGCAAAATTTGACAGCAGTGCCACATTTTATATGAATTGGTATCTCCATGGCATAGTTTAGGCTTGCATTAGAAGATAATGGAGAAGTGTATTTTAGTGCTTTACCAGTGAAGTAAGGTAGTAGTTATTGGTTAGTTCAAGTAAGTGCACTGTATTGTAGCTATCAAAGATCATTTAGAAATACTACTCTGGGGAATGCAAAAACAAAGTAGAAGAGGAAAGGCAATAATAAGAATTAGAAATTATTCACTTTCACGCTGATGGTTTGATACTTGATTAAGGATTTCCTACAGTATGGCTTTTGATATCTTGTAAGTTATGTTAGTGTTAACTACCCATATGAAACCTGCTGTGAAAAAGCTTCAATAACAGAACTATAACAACTTCATGAGGAATGTTTGAGTCATTGAGTTTAGTAAGTTATTGCTTAAGGTTTCTGCCAAAATAGGCTCATTTATCATCCTGCAGACATTGTGACACTTAAAAATGAATAAGTGCATGTTATGAGTACAAAAATATCTTTCCGATAGTCTATAAATCCTTATTGAAATAAAGAGAATAAAGGGGAGGCAATGAGAATGCAGAGACAGCACTTAAAGTGCTGTACATGAAATCTGGCTTTTGGATTAGCTTTAGATTTCCATCTACACAAGCCTATGGCATCCAGATGTGTTGCAAAGAGTAGCACTTCAGTGCTGACACCCATTGCTGACTGGGTCGCATTCGCACGGCCTGTTGAGCAGGAGGAGGCCAATAAAGATGAGGTGTCTTAAAAGTGTCCCCTGGCTCCAGGAGACAAGAGGAAAAGAGTTCCATAATCCTTATATCCTAAGAAGTAAAAATATGTGCCTTAGTTACTTTGCAGTTTGTAACTTGTGCTTTTAATATCTATTTCAGCTGTTCATGCTAAAAGTCTCGTAGCAATACTTCATCTTCTGGTTGCGTTATCTCAGTATTTCCGAGCACCAATCAGACTCCCTGATCATGTGTCCATTCAGGTGGTTGTTGTGCAGGTAAGAGGGGCATTAAACAGCTCTTGGGAGTGTTGTGAAAATGACTGGGGGGTTTCTTGAGAAATGCTCTAGACCTGACTATCTACAAAGAAGTTTCTGTTTGGATGGGCATGGTGCATGACAAGAAACACACGTGCATCTTGCCTGCTGACAGTGCTTCAACAAGAAGAAGGCAGAAGTGCTTTCCCAGATTGAGCTGTAGCTCAGAATGTCTTATTTTGATTGTGAAGTGGCCAGACTCTGACATTAAAAATATATGAAGCATTATTATTGTTGGAATGTGTTTATCACTCGGTATGATCTCTAGAATTATTATTTTTCCCATTTTTTGACGGTCTTCTCACTTGTGTAGAGATTCAAATCATTCTTGGCACTGAATGATGAATTGTCACTGTTTATTACATTCAGATTCATGTTAGGTGACTAAATATTCTTTTTCAGCCCTGTGCATACTAATTTAGTCTGATTATAGTGTTGGTTTTCTCATACGCACGCAAAAAAAACCCCATCAACTAAATCTTTTGTGTCAGTCAGTCTCCTTATTAGAGCCTCATCCATTCAAACTCTTTGTGTTATTCTGTTCATCGTTTTGCTTTCAGTTGGATTTGTGCTTCCTTTATCTTATTTGGCCTCTTCCCATTTAATCTGCTTTTCTTTCTCTCCAATTAACTTTGCCTTTATTTTTCACACTGTAACTGTCTGTATTTGTCTTTTAACTAATGTTACTCTGAAATAACTCGTGGAAAGACGTTTTACTCAAATTTTGTGTGACTGAAAATCTGTGAGACATCTGGGAAAGTGACCACTCTTTTTTTCCAGCATTCACATAGGACTAGTTTTGTAATTTGGGGAGAAATCTGAAGCAGTCTGGTAAATGTATCACTGATGCCTGGTAATGACTCATTGACTCTCAGATTCTGCTTCATGGGTTTCTCTACAGATAATGAAAGAGAACCCCAGAATTCTGCACTTAGGCTTCAGGGGAATACAGTTTTTAAGCACTTTCCTTTGGCTATTATAAATGTATTATTTACACAGGTTTATCTCAAAGTTCCAGCTAAACCAGTTTAAGAAATTGAAAGTAGAGTGGGAAGGGCATCTTTATGTTGAGAAACTAAACAAGAAAAGGAACACAGTCCTAAAATAAAGAACCAGATCTTCTATTGCCACTCCATAGGTCCAGACAAAATTCCCACTGAAATCAATGGATATAATTGTCCTCTTGTTTAATAGGCTAATGTAGTTCAACAGCAAATCCACTGAAGTCAGTACGGATAAACCAATTTAAAAACAATAAGTAGTCAGAGAATCTGGCTCACTGCATTGCCTCTTAGTTGCACAGCTGTAGCTCAGGTGCCAAGGAATTGCAGAGAAAGCATTTGCAGCAGAATAAAATCCAAGTAATATTGCAGAACATTTTGTCCAGCAGACCCAAAGCTTGATGAAAACCAATCAGTGGAACTCCAAAGCTATGCTGATTCCTATTAACAGAGGGTGGGGGCTGGTATACTTACTGTAATTGTTGGAGATATTTCTCTTTTTTTAATGATTGGTGGGGGTTTTATGCTTATTCTTTAAATCTGTCTTTCATGTCCATTGGACTGATTGTGTGTAATGCATCATGTACCATTGGAACTCAATGGAAGTTTTAATCCACAATCAGCCTAATTTAGTGGTCAGAACTGCACACCTCAAGTTCTAAACTCTTATTCATTCTATAAAGTAAGATCAAACCTGAGGAAGCTTAACAGACTATGTGGTAGGTGGTTTTTAATTCTGTGGTATGCAGTTCAATAGAGAACAGTAGAGAGAGAGAGAAATTAAAAGAAGAAAGTGCTTTCATGAAGTCTTTAAGAAGGCCTACCTTAATTCATCTCACAATTTTGCTTAGGTGTAGAAACACATAAAATCTGAGGGTTGCCATGTTGGCTGGGTATAGTTCATTGAAATAGAAACAATGGTATTTGTGAAACAAAAAATCTTCTCGTGCCTAACAGGTTCTTATGAAAGCTTGTTTCATTTGGCTGTTTTGTACAAAAGCTGTTAGCAATGAGAGTAATATGAAATCTGGGTTATAAACTGATTTGGGAAAAAATGTGATAGTTGGACTTTCTGTAGCTATTCTGTTATATTATTTTCTTTTCCTTCCAGAATGAATAACTTTGAACAAAGCCCGTGCTTTGTTCAATCATATCTACTGAAACAAGGGAGAGGTTTTTTGGAGAGCTGAATCCTGTCATCATGTTTCCTCTTTTAAAAAATTTATTTATTTATGCCATCCATGAATGATTAGATGACAGATTGTTTGCGTGCAAGAGCTGGAAGTCAGAGAGTATAAGAATGCACTGGCAGAGCAGCCAGAATGGCTTCAGTGTATTCTGGGACAGTAATTCTTGGATGCACAAACCACTCTTAGGCAAAGCTAGGAAATTAATGAGATTAGATGAAAGTGTACATCACAAACTTATTTGGAGGTCATTGATCCCACTACCTGCAAAGGTCTGAAATGTTTCAGAGCAGCATTGCCTCCAGGTTCCCAAGAAGGCTTTTTCTGAACCTATGACAAATGTGTTTGTTCTTTCAAGCTCCACAGTAATTCTGCATTTCATTTGAGGCAATTATAACACATGATCTGCCAGATGAAGTGGGTAGCAACAATACATAGGCAAAAAGCCATCCAAATAGTGGGAAGGTTTTTGGAGTGGGATTTTGTGGAGGAAATTAGGCAGTTGGCCCTCACATAAAACTGCTGACACAGAGGGAGATGAAGAGGAAACCTTTTCCATTTCCAGACATAGTACCCAAATTTCAGATGTATTTTTTTGTTCTGGGGTTGTTGACCATTTAAAATGGTAAGTAACTAGGAAGGTCTTTGTGGCTTTTTGTGGAGTCTTTCAGGGAAAGGGAAGAAAATGCCAAGCTTGTCCACTAAAGTCTCCTGTTGTCACTAGAAAGTGCACCCAGATTTTCTTCTTAATAGGAAATCTTAATTCATGCCTCATTTCTCAGTGACTTTCAAATAGTAGATGTTGATTTTTCTAGTTTGTTATTTCAGTTGTAGCTACTGTTGCATTTAAGGAACATGCTGGACAGTCTTTCAGTCCTCAGTAGGGCCTCTGTATTTTTAGGAATATTGTGTCATTCCCTGTCTAGTCTAAAACAAACTTCACAGTAGGTGACAGCAGTGTTAGGGTCAGTTTTGGGGTGAAGTTTTTAAAGTGCAAAAGATGTATAAGAAGCAGCCTTCATGGAGAAGGTACTTAGATGAGTGTTTTAAGGTCTATTCTGGTTGTTGCCATTGGGACTTCACCTGTCTTTCTACAAATCAAAAGATAGGAAAGTCTGTCTTTACATATGCTGGACAAATAAGTGTCCAGTGGATGCACATCGTATTTGGGCGATGTGGAAATCCCATTAATGTCGGTGATTAGGTACCAGGTGCAAAACCAGGGGTTGGTAACATTTTGGTTTGCACTTTTTTGTTTGTTTTTTGTTGTTGTCACAACAGGCTTAATTTTTTAGTAGTTGTATCAAAAAAACAAGTATGTTTTATATGAGTACTGGAGTATGTTTGGGGTAATTTTTGCATGCTTACAAGAGAAGGTAGAGTATTAGAAATGTTTTTCTGCTCCCATACTACCAGACTGGTCACTACAGATGCCATTGCTATGATGCTCGATTCCTCTAGGAGACAAGAGCAATAGAGCTTTTCCTGCAGAAGGCATCATTGGCATGTCAGAGTCATAACGAGGAGGAAATAAAAGTTTTCTTTCACCCTGCAGCAAAGAGAAAAATAAACAAAAATCTCAGGAATTCTAACGAGCTAGCGTGAACTATACTGTCACTTGAAGTGCAAGCAGTTACTGCTGTCTGCACAAGCTGGAAGTGAAGAGAGCCCTAAATTACATAATTTTTCTTCAGACTTTCAAGGTATGTGACAGAAGATGTCTCAGCAGCTGTCCTGTACCCCCTCTTTCAGTATGAAACACACTGGACACCCCTCTCTTTTTAATGTTCAAAGGTCATTCCTGAATGCACCTTACTGTGGTGGTGCAAGTTACTTAGTAAGAGGACTTCAAAAAGTATCATATAGCTGAAACTATCATATAGCTAAAAGGACAGTCCAGATTACCCCAGGCCCCAGCCTGGAGTGACTCAGAGGATGCCATGTTCAGCTTTCTTTCAGAAAGAAATATATTTCTTCATATGTTTTGTTAATGCTGTATAGAACTAATAGACTAAAGCCTGGCTTAAATCCTCAGCACATCATACACAGAGGACTGCCTCAGGTAGGGATGTGCTGTCTTCTCCAAGGTGGGGAAGAGCAGCAGCCCCAGTTGACATGCCAGGAAGGACTTTTCCAAGAAGTTATTCTCCTTTTCTCTTTTCCACGTAGAAGGCAAGTCTAGTACCAGCATAAATTCATTTTTCTCATTTCTTTGTATGACAGGGAGTGAAGAATCGTGAATAACTGCCTAATGTCTAGACTTTACACGTCATCAGCATTTCCCTGACTTTTCTTTCTGTATTGCAAAATTTTAGAAATACCAGTGAATAGAATTAACGTAGAGAACACAAAGAGAGGCGAAACATATGCTAGGTATTTATACCACCACCAGATGACTGTGATCAGCACACTGGAAACAATGTCAAACTTTTCAACTTATTTTCCAACTGACTCAAGGAGCAACCATTTGAGTTTGATTCTGCCATGCTGTGTACAGCCTCTAGACAGAGGCCACTCAGTGCGATGTAGGAAGGGCTTCTTGCATCTCAAGAACATTGGAGTCAATGCTCATATTAACACAAGGTGACTGGGGTCTGAAGGAGACTGGGAGTGTGAATGGAAGCTCCACTTTGGTTTTCCATCAGAGGCTCTTTCTCTGGAGAGAAGTCAGAAAAGGGAAGCACTGAGGCAAAAAAAGAAGAAGTATGAACAGGGCAGAAAGAACAGCCTGGGAGCAAGAGTTTTGCAGAAGAGAAGCTTGGGCACCCTCTGCCAAGCTGTTCATTGAAATACAAGGTTTAATTCAGCTCACCTAGGCATACCTCTACTAAAATACTTACATATGTGTTTAGGTGTTTCAAATGTCTTGCTGAATTGGGGCCTTTAAAAGAAAAGTGAATTAGGAACAATGGAGAAAGGAAAGCAAAAGAAATACTTCCTTCTACAGGTGGAGTTTCAAGTTTCTCATTAATGTACAAAAGAGTTTTCTGAAATATTTGTAAGGTAAAATAATATATTACTGTAAATTTCTTTAAGAAAAGTTCTTATTTTGCAGGGTTTTTTATGTGATTACTTTTGGAGCTCACAAATAAATTTTTTGCCTTACTCTAAGCATTAAACTTTACTGAGAAAAATGTCACTTTTTTATTTTTTACAGAAACGAGAAGGAATCCTCCAGTCTCGACAAATCCAAGAGGAAATAACTGGTAACACTGAGTATGTCAGCACCACTTTTGCCAGCAGTTCAGTAATTGAACACAGATGTCTCTCAGAAATTCAAACATTTGCTGATATTTAGATTTCAGTATTGGGGTTCCAGGGAAGATGATGCATCAGCCAGTGACTGTATTTTAGCCTTTTCAAGAGCTGCAAACATGCATCAAAAAATACAAAAGGGAGAGGAAATAGAGAAGAGGGGAACTAAAAACAGGAGACCAGGGTAGAAGAGAAGACAGAGTGAAGATACACAGAATCTCCGTGTTTATCTACTATTAATTTATTTCTGTTTGTTATATTTATTAGTATTTTATTCAAAAGTTCTTCAAACGAACAAGAAAGAGATTGCACATTCTCTTCTGTTGGTTTTTACTTGATAAAGAATGAGATTCATTCAAAAAGGGATGTGATATGACTATTTTCAGGTATTTTGACTTTGGGAATGTAAAATGACTGTAGTAAGTCCTGCATGTGTCATCTCCCTGAACAATTTATAACAGAAAACTTATTCCAAACCAATGGAGAACAATAGTAGAATGTCTTGGTTTCTAATTGAATGGAGAGAAGCTGTACTATTGATTTATAATTAATCTGTATGGATTTGGTTATGTGTGATAGTTACATGAAGGATCAGCTGAAGCAAAATGCTGCAGTTATTAAGAACCCAGACCAAGCCTTGTTTTGGCTGCAGTTGTATTGTAGTTGGTGTGGTAAATTCATCTTTAAAGCAGAGGCCCATGTTTTCCCAAAATCAATGTGAAAAAGCCTTCTTTGCTCAGGCAAAGTCTGTTGATTTGGTTCAAAGCAGAAAATGTGAGATCTGACCTACTGTGAGACTTTAGTGAAACCAAGAGATATTATACTGATAGACTCTAGACTAATCCAGCTTCTCAACTGGAGTAACTTGATGAAGATTTTCTTAATTGCATGGATCCATTCCAGTATTCACCAAGTTGAAGATGTGACCATGTATACTGCTTTTGTTTGCAGCACATCTGCAAGTGAATGATATATAACTCTGTTTTGTTCTTTTGTTTTGTTTTGTTTTGCTATAGGGCATTATCAGGAAGGCATGGTAAGTTCATTTGATTATTATCTTTTCCTTGAGGCAACCAGAGTATACATTAGCTGTGCAAGGGGTGTTCACTTTGATCAAACTGCAGGGAAGTAGAGGATTTCAAGTTGTCCTGGTAAATATATTCACCACAGGCTATTGTGGCAGTTAACAAAAGGGAGGAAAGCATCAAAATCATTCTGACCATCTTTGAAACACATTTTGATGCTTTTCAGCACATGTTAATTTGCAGGTGCTTTGTGGTTTAACCTACAGAACATGACTGTGATAGTATTAATGGTCATAAGTTCCCAGCACAATGTAAAATGGTGGCTTACCATGAACCAGGTGCTTGAACATGCTGCTATTCTTACATACATTACCTACTTAAACTTTAAAGACTTTGAGTCATTATTCAGCAGGCCTACACAGCATGCAAGGTCCTGTGCATAGCCTGTCTTACTGCCAGGATTGAGGCTGGCCAGCAGAAAACACTCACCTGAGGAGCTTAGGTAGAGAATTTAGTTTTGGCTTCTTTATTTTTTTTGCCACCAAGAATTCATCTTTTGCTGCTGGTATTATTTCAATGGCTGCCTTAGAGCTGATTTAAAAGGCTACATGAATGACCTCTTTTCCCAAGGATATCCCTGAGCAGTCTTGCTTTGTATAAAGTCTGCCTTCTGCAAATGCCTTTGGATCTACTTTACCTTTTTTTTTCTTTTAATCAAGGAATGTGATTGTAACTGCTTGTGAAGTCATTTGCTATCATTCAAGTGATTTTTGAAATGGTAATTGCTCAAAAAAGGCTCTGGTGGCTTTTTTTTTGTTTTCTTCAGAAGGTCACTACAGTAGCACTCTTGTTATGCTGCCTTAGGTTGCCTGTACTGCTGATAATGTCCTAAATTGCATATCAAAATGGCCCAAAACATCTCTACAAAGGATTGTATTGCAGATGTGTAATCACAGGCCTTCTTGAGGTGCTTAATACCACAGTGCAGTCAGTGGCCCATGGGGAAAATCTTCCTCTGCAGGGGTAGTGACTCTAATGTAAACTCATGTTCTTCTGCACAAAATTATTTGGTTCCTTAGTTGCCTGTATCTGGCTGTTTAAGGTTTGATGCATAAAGATACTATTCTTTGTTCATTTTTGAGAAATGAGGTCATTAGGTAGTCCAAATCCTACTTGAAGATGATGCTTTTTTGTAAATAATAGAGAATAAGTTGCTAGCAGCATACAGCAAAAGAGCAGTATGCAAAATACATGATATCTGGAATACAGAGATTATATTGAAACGTTTTGCTGGCTGTGTTGTCTCAAATGAGTATGTGTCTCTGTAAGTTTTTACTCTGAATTGGAACAAGTGCTACTTGGTATATTAATATTACTGAATGTTTTTCAGAAAGAGATGCATTTGACACTTTATTTGACCATGCTCCAGACAAGCTCAACGTAGTGAAAAAGGTTGGAAGGGTTTTATTATTTTTATAATGTCTGCGTGTGCATGCTTGTGTCTCTGTAGGTATGTAGTGAGTGTGTGTGGATATAGATATATATATATAAAATAGGCATAGTTTGCATGCATTAAATAAAATTTATACTTAAATGTACAAATTTATGACTATGATATTAATGTTTAGCAGCATGAACTTAACTTTGGAATACACAACAACATATAGTTCTCAAAGTTTCCTTCAGAAAAGTTCTCACAAAGTATATGTGAGTAGAACCCAACTGGTACATTGACTGTACTGATGCCAGTTTACAACAACCCAGTTTACAACTGGAGGTATTTTGACCTAGGGTGTTTTGGCTACTGTCAATTTTGAGTGGAATTTGATTCCCTACTTCCTTATAGTTAGCTACAAGGGGGTTTTATATTATGTTTTAACAGTATTTTTTTATATTATCACTTTTATTTCTGTTCTTCATTCTTGGAAGAAAAAAGATTTTTTTAATGTCCTATTTCAGTTTTAAAACTTAGAGATTGTGTTGCAGTCTCTTCACTCATGCAGATTCTCTCTTCTAAGTGAAGTTTATGCTGCTTATGTTGGACTGCTGCCCTACTGAGTAGGCTTTCACTATGCTGTTTTCATATTTCAGACTCTCATCACCTTTGTGAACAAGCATCTGAATAAATTGAATTTGGAGGTGACTGAATTGGACACGCAGGTAGAATTTTCTAGCCTTTCTTAAAGGGGAGGGATAGTTGCATTGTTACATGCTATGCGCCCAACTTTATCCAGAAATTTCATTGAATTATTATTGATTCAGCTCTAAGATGTTATTTCAGCATGAAACTCTTAATTTCTAAATACGTTTATATGAGGAAGACCCTCACGAGCTAAGTATCTAAAACAGTTTTGTACTTTCATTAGCATAAAAATTAATTAAGTAATGCTACCTTTTGGGTGCTGCCAAGTGCTGTAAGGAGAACCTCCTTGCTTTGGTCAGGAAAGAACTCTGTCTGCTTGGTTTGATCCAGCATCAGGCTGAGCAGTTGTTTCCTGCCTACCTTCGCACAAGCACGTGGTCACATGGGATTACAATGGCTCTATTCAGTGAGATACATTCTCCAGGGTAAAGCTACTCAAGTGTATAGGCAGCTGTACAGCTGGGCTGCAGGCTTGATTGCACCTCAGAAATAATGTGGTACATGGTCTTCTTTCTTGTCCTCAGCTGCTAAATTGGCTGAAAAGAAGCTAAAAGAAAAGCTTAATCCTGCTGTATTAATACCTTCCCATGTGAACAATTGCAGCAGTTATCATAAGAAAATTACAGGGTCAGGCAGGAAGGGATGGTTTCTGCACTATCAAAAAACCCCAGGCATTTTCAGGTCAGGCTTTATTTTATGTCTTGATTCATGTTATTAAGAATCTCTGCTTTACTTAAATAGCTGTAAATCTGATAGAGATTTTTTAAAGATAAAATTAAGATTTAGCTGGAAATAATGTGTAAAGGGTTTTTTTCCAAAGGTTGTTTCCTATTTCTGCTTATTGCATTTACTTTGGGAAAAAGAGTGTTATTCAAATTTACCTGGAAACTCATTAAGCTTTATCTGAAACAGCATTCCCTAAGCTGAGAGATTGTATTTCTATCAATTGAAAGTAAATTACCTACCTTAAGAAGGTGATGGGTTGCTTCAGATAACTCAGTCTGATTGTGTAGATACCAGTGCACTAATAGACCTGATGCCACAGGGGTAGAAGTGAGAGGCCTTTGACAAAACCATAGAATCATAGGATGGTTTGGTTTGGAAGGGACCTTAAAGATCTTCTAGTTCCAATGCCCCTGCCACAGGCAGGGACACCTTCCACAAGACCCCATCCAACCGTGATCCATTCCAGGGATGGGGCATCCCCAACTTCTCTGGGCAACCTGTTCCAATGTCTCACTGCCCTCACAGTAAAGAATTCCTGCCTAATTTCTAATCTAAACCTGTCCTCCCTCAGCTTAAAGCCATTCCTCCTCGTCCTTGTGAAAAATCCCTCTCTAGCTCTCCTGTAGCCTCTTTAGATACTGGAAGGTGCTACAAAAGGTCTCCCTGGAGCCTCCTCTTCTCCAGACTGAACAACCCCAGCTCTCTCAGCCTGTCTTCATAGGAGAGCTGCTCCAGCCCTATGATCATCTTCGTGGCCTCCTCTGGACTCACTCCAGCAGACCCATGTCCTTCTTATGGATGTTACTGGTTTTTTAGATAGAAATGAACATATATCATAGCAATTAGGTATCTTCTGCTGTAATTACAGACACTTAAAATTAGATGTCACAGAACTAACTAACTAAATAGAATCAAAGAAGGGAGACAAAATCTTTTAGTTGAAATTTAAAATATTTGTTTTAGTAGTTTGTTAGCGGTTTTACATTAGACAATATATATTGTGTTCATTAAGAAAAGCAGTGATACATTTTTCAGGAAATGCACTGAGCAGTGTCTTTTTTCCAGTTTGCAGATGGCGTGTACTTAGTCCTGCTAATGGGTCTCCTAGAAGGCTATTTTGTTCCCCTGCACAGCTTTTTCTTGACTCCTGATAGTTTTGAACAAAAGGTAATTACATTTCAGTTTTCTGTTAAAAACAAACAAAATATGTAAGCCATGTCTAGTTTTACAAGTATGACATAAACTTTTACACATAAGCTTGATGTTAGTAGCTGAAAGAAAGGACTGTACTGGTACCCATTTCCAAGCATTTAAAAATTATATCAATGATGGTGTGCTTAGCAAGTATTAACAGATTTTGGCAGCCCCTGTGTGATGCTGTCATTGAACGAGACTGACTGTTCATTAAGTACATACAGGATTACATACAACAATTGATGACGGAACGGATTTTTTTTGTTTCCAAAATCCAAGACACATTTAACATTTGAAAGTTTTAATGGGTTTTGGAAGCTTAAAGGCATGTATGAACAATGTATCAGTTTGAGACCAACCATTACTTCAGTGTCTGTTGCTATCCCAGCAGTTCAGATGTCTGTTCAAGACAAGAGCACTTCATGGGCCATCATATTCCAATTTTTAAACTTGCAGGAGATGGGCTATTTTTATTTTTAAGTGATTTTTTCTGTGGGTAATGTTAGTTCATGTGTTATCTTTCCCATTACCTTTATATCTGTGACATCAAAGCACCAAAACAATGGATTGTCTGGATTCCATGGACCAAAACAGAAGCACCAAAAGAATGGATTGTCTGGATTCCATGGACCAAATATGCTATTGATCTGTGGAGCCCTGACTATTTTTTCCTTCTGAAAATCTGAATCTGCGGCTTTAAATACATCTTGTTTTGAACATTTGTGCTATAAAATACACAGTTCACAATAGTGACTACCTTCATTATGTTCTAGGTCCTCAATGTATCCTTTGCATTTGAGTTAATGCAAGATGGTGGATTGGAAAAACCAAAGCCCAGACCAGAAGGTATCTATTCTACTTTTTTTGTATCTCATTAAAAATTTACATTGGTTCCAGCTGTTACAGGTTCATGGGATGGCTAAATGAAGGTTAAAACATTAATCCGAGAGCAAAAGGCAAGATACATTTTGAAGTGCTCAAATAACTCTTGTATTTTAAGTGGCTGATATACTTTTGTCCAATTTTGCAATGTTTCCTTTCTTCAATGGCATGGGTAAAACTTCTGTGACCATATGTATGCAGTAATACTCAAATATTCACTGGAAGAAACACAGTTGTGAATAGTGTCACTGGAAGATGTGAACTGCTGCAATTGGTTCATTTTCCCCAATCCCACATCTTCATACTAAACCTCAAGTATTACAGTGTAATTTATAAGATTTTCACAAAAGAGGTATATGTTGTGAAAGAAGAATTTCAAATGTTCACATAACTGTTTTTGAATGCAGGAACTAATCATGCATATTTAAATTAGAGTTGGAGACTGAAAGTAAAAGGTGTCTTCAGGGAAGACAAAGGTTTTGCTGCTGAGTTTAGGAGTCCCAGGGTTCCACTCCTCTTTGCTCATATAAATATAGTGTTTAAATCCATTTTTTGGTCTGCATATGGATTCACCATGTTATAGGGTGCTCTTGTGACTCCTCCCATGAGAATTTACCGCTTCCTACCATGCAGGAGTTGGACATGCAGCTTGTGCTCCGCTCTCCCTAACACGATGATAGCTGGGCTTCTGCTGGTTACCCACCAGAATAATCAGTACATAGATGTGTGTTTTCAAGACCAATTGCAGATTCACATTACATGGTGCTTTCAGGTTTTTCCTGCCATAATATTGGATTGTCATTCCCCAGGGAGTTGATACAAACTATTGTCAGTGTTGCTTCTAATAGTAAGAACCCTCTGGAGATTCAGGCACGCATTGCTGAATCAGGTTCTGCTCCATTCTGCTTATTTTCTGTCCCTCCCCACTTCTAGTTCATAACAGCAGCAGACATATGCACACAGAAAATAATACATCTCAGTATCAACCCTATGCTACCTGTGCATAAAATCTGGACCTACTCTTCCGATTTTTTTCCCTTCTTTTGATTGTCTGAACTCTTATCCGCAACCATGTTTAACTAAACCATCACAAACCTTTACGTTTGAAATAGTCAGAGGGAAGGGGGAAACGGTGAAATTGAGGGATCCAAGTAAAACAGAGAATATCTGTGATCCCTTACTCCCTATGGAGGTTTAAAATTCTTATGGCATTTAATTTTTCAGGTATTTATTGCTCTAGGGGACAGCTAATTTTTCCAGTATAAATCAAGCCATAAGGATATTTCAACGTATATAAGACATTTCTTGTGCAATTATTGAAATGCTTAATATGAAACTTCCTGCCCAATGTGAATGGAAAAACACATCTGTTTTATATGTTGTTACATTGGGCACAATGCCCATACTTAACATTTCCAGTGAGCAAAAAAGTATTGAAAAAGATCTTACCCTAAATGTGTACGCTAAATACTCTTTAAATTCCTACACTGCTTCTTTGAGGTTCCTGAGGAAAAAATATGCTGGAAAGTGCTTTAGAATATGAAAAACGTATTTAGTGGAAAAAAGAATGCAGTTAAAGAAATGATTATGAAAACCAATGATTTTTATGGGGTCAACAGTTTATTTGGGTTATTTGCAATATAATTGAAAAGGTATTAAAAAGCTTACCGTGACCTTTTACTTTGAAAATGAGTGGAACATTAATCTACTGAGTCTATAACGAATTCATTTGCAGTTTGAGCTTTTTCAGATTAGTTCCTGAAATGTGTACATCAAAGCCAAACTCAAGTTTCTCTTCTTGAAACTTGCAACTGATAAAATGTTATACATGCTGGCCAAACACATGGAGCAATGGAAATAATTCATCTTTCTGTGGGAGTGTGCTTCTTCTAGTTTGGGCCTTTCTGTGGAATTCTGTTGTGGTGGTGGAGTCTCCTGGTGTCTTTGCAAAGACCTAACACAGTTATCTCTTCTTTAATTTGAAGTTGTGTTAGAGAACAAAGGTGTTCTGCACCTTCCTCCTGGCCTGAAAGAGGAAACTTCCTATGTTACATGCAAACCATATTGCAGGTTATATCAGGATGTTGTGGGAGCAATATACCCTTCCTGCAGCTTTTGGCATTTCCTCTGCATTTTATACCAAGCATTTTTGATTTGATTTTTTACTAAGAGCCACAAAACCATAGTGCCTGTGGTTTCATGGCCATGCATCAATCTGGGTTTGTGTGTTTTCATCCTTTGTCCATGGATGTCAGTTTGCCATGTAGTCCATATCTTTAACCCTTCAAAGCTTGGATACTTTGGAACACAATGTGTAATTTTGATTGGAATTGTTCTTCAAACAGTGACCCTTTCACAATCTGCAAGAAATGTCAGTGTAGATAAATGTAATGGCAAAACTCCCTAAGGATTACATGCACTATTTACTAGGCTTACTTGGAAGTTTTGAAGATAATTGGAATATGCACACCATCAGCTTTACACCTTCCATGGCCAATTCCAAGAACCAAAGTCAAGAGTTCGAGTTCCTATACAGTCAACAGAAAGAGACAGGACAATTCTAATCCTACTCTGTTCTTTCTGAGGGCAGTTCTAAATCCCTGTCTTAGATTGAATGTTCCTTGAAGCACTAGCATAGACTGCTGCATAGTACTTGTCAGTTTGTTTTATAGATTTCTTGTGAAATAATATTGACTTTCTCAAGAACTTCCCTTTGAAGCAGAAGGTATTCATTAACTTTGTGTTTCATGTAAGTCCCTTACTTTAAATGTTGATTTTCTGAGGACTAATTCAGCCGTGTATGTCAGCTAGCTCAAAGAATTTTCAGAAGTGTCTTCAAGGAGCAGTTGTATATCTGCTTCTTTAGATCCTTTGGAGAATTTAAACTGACCTCTGTCAGCTGTCTTGCTGAAATTGGGCCTAATAAAGGATGTTGCAGCCCAGAATGTGCTAAGTCCTAGAATTCTCACATAAGAGGAGAGTTCTGTTGTTTCCTGCCTGATGACTTTTTTGAAAATCATTACATTTCAGCTGCAACTGACTGATGATTAAGTCATATAAATATATATAACCCTAGGCACAATTTGTCTCAGAGGCATCTAAATCTTGGTTGCATTTAACATCAGGAGCATTAGCTGTTTGTATCCCTAACTGAAAGTGGTTAAAACGCAATTCTTGAGTTGACAGTTTCAAAATTGTGCTTTATTGATATTTCTACTCTTTCTTACTATCTTTATGATCTAATGTTCATGGATATTATCCAGGCAAGGGATGGGAGTAGAGAATAGGCTCTTTTTTCCTGAAGAATATTTTGTGCTTATGAAGTTACTAATTTGTTTTTCCCTGTCTTTTTTCTAGATATTGTAAATTGTGACTTGAAGTCTACACTGAGAGTACTGTACAATTTGTTTACCAAATACAGGAACGTGGAGTGAAGATTTCCTTTGGAAGGGAGTGTTAACAAAGAAAGCATCATAACTAGCATATCTTCCATTGATATTCCTCTGCGTCTTTAGCCTAAAAGGAACTCTACCATTTATCTGAAGAACTTTTCATGCATTATTCTTGCACTACTATTTTCACAGTAGATTTAAAATTGATGTAACTTATAAAGGAAAAAGAGTTGGAGGAAGGTGTTTGGGTATGTTCTGGGATAATTCATGGCTCAGTAATAATGGTCTTCACACTGTTTTTACTAGGTGAAGCAACAATGAAAGAAAATTTAGTAACTTTGATTCAAATCAGCCTTTGAAGCCAATCATAAGAAGATTCTGTACTGACTACTTTAGGTTTTTTTCCATATATCTTTTTTTAGTCTGGGAAAGAATAATATTTTCTATCCATGATAAGATGGTTCTGTTCCAATTGTGAGAAACATGCATGGAGGAAACAGTTAAAGACACTTGTTCACATGACAGCTAAAAAGAAGAAACTTAAGTTGATTAATATATGTATCCAATGCTATTCTTAGGCTTTAATTTTATGGGTACAAACTGAAGTGGCTTCTCATTCCTTCAGGCTTATTCTAATGTGATCCTCTGCTTTAAATCTGTGTTATTGAGCATTCCACAGCAGCACACTTTGCAGCTTGTCACTTGTTTTTGTTCAAGGCAGAGACCTTTCTTACAAAGAACACATTTCAGGAAGACATACCTGTATAATACAGTTTTGCTATAATATTTGTATTATTACATAGTATTAGAAAGTAGAAGAATGGCTTGGTTTTGTTTTGGTAGTTTAATCACAAGATTATCAGGTTTAGATTTATTGCTAAATAGGATTTAGAATTGTCTCTTTGATTTATTTTATGATGAAATTATTTTGCTGCATGATGTCCAACACACACAAAAAAATAAGATTCATTGTCTAGAAATATTCTCATAGTGTTTCAGATACAAAAGCACTGCTTTTTGGTCAAAACTGCTCCCATCTGCAAAGATTCTGTTACAGTGTAAGGTTTTTTGGTGATTTGACATGGCTATAAAGATTTCTTTTATTTAATAATCACAAAGTATAAGCTGTTATCTGTTTGTTTTTAGCTTTACCAAAGGCACAAAAGAGAAATGGGAATTGATTCTTCCCTCAGAGTGATACCAAGCCCCAGTTATGTTTTCATAAAGAAGCTGATACAGACTGCCTGAATCACTTTCTAAACAAAGTGTTCCATTGCAGCCACAGATTCTTGGGATCCTGAGTTACACTGTAAGGAAAAAAATCCTCAGGCTGAAATTACTGGACAACTGTTCAGAAATCTTTGAACTGTTTAATGCAGGAAGGAGACTTAATATTCATCCAGTTCTGGCAGAACTTGTTTAGGTAAAAGGAAAAGTGATCTGTCGGCTCTTGAGTCAGTTCCTTGGGAGAAAGGCAGTGCTGGGCAAGAACAGTCATTAACACCTATATGTTACTTATTATATAAAGCATTACATATTTTTCAATTTTCCAGGCTTTTTTTTTATATGTAGACCTTTCAGTACAACATTAGCATAAAGAGAGCTCAAACATTTTTTTTCTGTCTTTGTTTAAGACCAGCTGATGTTCAGTAATAAGGTGATACTGACTTCTGCTGCAGGCTACAAAATCATTCTTCTGAGAAGTAATTACCAGCTTTTTCAAAGGAAAGTCAGTATTCAATTCAAAGGACAACACCTGGATGTTCTCCACTCAGAAATTATCTGATTGTTACAAGCATTCTAAATATCTTTATTAAAATATTTTCTTACCTCTGTATCTTTAACTGAGTTTCTGAAATTAGGGGTACAGAAAATAACAATTATTTGCCTTTTACAGAGAGAAATAACTGGACATTTTGACCTCAGTGAAAATGAACATGATTTCATTACAGCTTTAATATCTGAGAAACAATAGGAATTAACCACACATTTTTTGAGCAGACTAAGACAGAAATTTTCATGTACGTACCAGCAGCAATTTCAGCTTATTTTAGTGTTTAACATGTAAGTTTTTCATTTCCACACCTAGATTTTAGTACTTTTAATAGTTCATTAAAAATCATACGCAGATTATGCTCAGCTGAAACACTTTTACATTTCAACAGTGATGAAACATTTTGATTGCCTTTGATTTCAGGAGTGCACTTTCTTTAAAGAAGAGATTTATATATGTAAAATTAACAGTAAAACTGTTTTTTTTGTCTGGGCTTGAAAATGAGTATCTTGTGCTATATTGGTATAATATTTTTGGAGATTTTGAAGCCAATCAGACTCCATTTTCCATCCTTAAAAAAGGTAAGACTGAAACAGAGTACTGAAATGCAGTTATGCAGAACCAGAGAAACATTTAAATAATATCCAACTTTTACACAATAGTTTATACTATGGTAAGAATTTCTGTATATTGAAATCTACTCTAAAAATAAAAGTGTCCTATGTAAATATAGATCCATGTGATTAACAAAATCACACCAGTAGTATATGCTGCCATGTAGAACTGGGTCACTGCTTATATTTTTGTCAGTGTAGATTTAAATAGCTATCAGATAAATATGAAATCTAATATACAGATTATATGTAATATTTATTGCTTTGATACAGAATATTATAGAAATATAGAATACTGCTGTAGACAGTTTGCCCTTCAGCCACCAGTGTAGACCAGCCCCTTCCTTCAGGGCAGGGAAATGCTGAGTTAGCTGGGCCCAATTCTGCCAACACCTATGTTGCTTTTATTCTTGATGCATAGCTGTGTATAGTGCTGTACTGCTGAATGCAGTTTTCCTCACTGTTTATATTAAGATAGAAGTTGTTTAAATTTTAGGTCAGTCCCAGGTTTATTTATAATTACTTTAAATGATTAAATGGATCCAAATCAATTGATTTAGCTTATGTAAGACATCAGCAGCCACCTGGAGAGGCCAGTTTCTCCACTGGTCCCAGAGAGAGCTCTTGGTCTCAAGGCTGCCATCTCAGCACTTTGGCTGGATTTCTAAAGCCAGACAGTGTGAATCCAAGCCACTGCCTGAAGATCTCATGGTGGTATTTGGATCTCATCCACCACGCCAATGTGTTTGTCTGGTGTGCTCTGTCACACAAAGACCCACAGGAAGCTGAGGCCACCAAAACCTGGCAGACTACTAGCCTGCCTTGAGTAACAAACCTGAATATTTCTGCTGCTGGGGCAGCATGAAACTGCCAAAAGAACAGCTTTCTGTACTTCTCTGACTTCTAATTCACCCATTGCATCCAGCAATATGGTATCCAGATTTGTTTTGTGATTGGAGATATTTCCCCATTGATGGATCCTGGCATGGTCTCCCAACCACACAAAACTTACTGGTTTTTTCAAAGAGGAACTACAGATTTTTCATATCATGTCAGTAAGATGTTGTCAAAATAATCACCTTAATTTCCTAATAACTTGGGGTGAGCTCCTTTCAGGTTTCTTTCCCAGCTGGCTGACATTTTGTTGCCATGAAGAACAGGCCCTATAAAAAAGGTATTGAAGGAACCTTTGCATAATTTTAGCCGAGACACACTTAGGAAGTCCAGAATTGGATTGCTTTGTATTTCTGATGGAGTATGGACACACTGAGTTTCTTACTAAATGAGCTGACTGCAGAATACCTCGTTCTTTGCGTGTCTTAGTCAGTAGGTATCTTCCTGTTACAGAGGGCAGCTGCCTCTGCAGCTACACAGCTCAGGAATTCAAGTGGACCAGTGAGAGCTGGATAACGTCCTCATCTACTTCAATGAACTGTGGACCAAGTTGCCGACTGGTGTATCTCCATGTAAACTGGTGGCATTAAATGGCAGAGCCCCTGTTTTACAGAGGGTAACACTACTTGGGAATGGTTTACATTCAGGCAGACTATGTTGATTGAGGTAAATGCTACCCGGTTGACTTTTGTTCCAATTTCTTTCCTGAAAGTATATTTTTAAATCCATGTTTCAGGTTAATTTAGCAGACACCTTACTGCAAGCAACAGTGTTGTAAAGCAGAATGGCTTTTAGAAGTAATGGGATTTATTTCATTAGAGAAAGATATATATGATATTTAATATACTAGATACTAGCTTTAGGTCTCGTTTTTGTTATTCTTGTCTTCCTATCAAAACAGCCTTCATGAACGGCCAAGCACCCAAAGAGAAAATAATGCCTTAAAGACCTCTTGCAAGATTTTCTACACTATTATCTAATAGACTTTTGTCATTTTACTTTAAGAAGTGGTGTGGGGGTTGTCTTTACAGTCAAAGTACAACAACAGACTGAAGAAATCCTTTGTAAGAAATTAAAATTAGTTTGAATTAAGATACTTTATTTTGATGTATCATAGGAAAAAACAGATTGCATCACCAAAATTCTAAAATTAGGCATACCTCAGCATCCACAGATTTTCCAAAGAGGTTTTGAATCATTTAACATTTACAAGGGCCAGTTTTAGGTAAGTTCACAATATTTTGTGTGACTGGTTTTTTTCTTTTTTGTCTAACAATTTAGTGCTGTTCACTTTGCAACAAGTCCTTGAATTATTTGGTTCTCAATTTCAATATCAAACTAATTGAAAAAAAAGAATATTTACAAAATCTGCCTAACATGTATCTGAAAAATAATTACTAGTTTAAATTAAGCTGCTTTGCCTTCAACTGCAAACTTTGTGGCTTTCACAGGATATGTGTATTCTGTAAGTAAAAGACACAGTCTTCCTGATTTTTTTCCCTGTTCTTTTTCTGAAACTTTTGTTATGATCCACAATAAAACTTGCACCTGAAAATCAACACTGCATGTTGTTGTTGGGTCAAAGTATGAAATGTCTGACAAAAAATTAGGGAAGTTGTATGGTTTATGTTCTCAGAGCTTCCAGACCTCTCTATGCATCTAAGCCATTTCCAGTTACCCCTTTGTGGGTGTACAAGGTGTTTATTATTATGTTCTGTGGGGGCTGGTGACAGCTGGAAGTGGGTTGGCAAAAACAGTCATGTAAACATATGCTCGAAATGATTAACAGCGGCGGGTCAGGAAAATGCTGTCTTTGACTCAGAATAGCAGAGTATACTTTAACATTACTGTGCTGAACACTTCACTGGTGATATTGCAGCTGGGTATAATGCAGTTTTCTGCAGAGTAATTTTGTTGATTTGAAATCTAACAAAATGTGAAATGTTAAAATTATTGAAATTAAACTTCTTATTTCAGAAGATAGCGGCATTTAGGAAGATTTTGAGATCTGTTTTTTAATAAACTTGTTTTTGTTGTGACCCTTTAATGCAGGATCTTCAGTGCAGAACTTGGAACCAGTCCAAAATATAGGCATTTAAAGTGCTACAGATCGACATTTTTAGCCAGTGGATTACTGGAATGAATCCAGAAGCAGGTGTTTGATCTTTAGGTCTGCTTGTAAAGCTGAAACCCCCAAGCCGAGCTGCCTAATCAACAGGGAACACTAAAGACAGGGTGAGTTTTAACACTGGTCTTCAATCCCAGTCTGTTACTCAGGGCTAGAAAGAAGTACCTCTGCCTGCTTAGGATCCACATTCATAAGCCCCACCATATGCACTTAGAGCTTTTGTCCTGAATTTTATGGATTTTTGTCCTGCAAAGCAAGTGGACTTGCTCTTCTTCAAACATTGCAATACAACAAAAAGGTCACAGTCTGGCTACCTCAATTTTTTCATTGCTATTCACACAGAAAGTAAAAGACCTGGGTTTAATGCCCTTCTGCAGGTGTGGGACTCACTTCTCTGCCTCTTTAGAAACCTGCAGTATGAATTTCAGGTGATACACTTTATTTAGTATTGTTGGAGGGGCATCTTAGTTCACATCTCAGGGGAAGTTGCAACTCTGTATATAAAGTAATTCCACCTTAACTGACAAGAGAAAAAGAGCAGAGGAGGGAGCATAGCTGATGATTACACTGTTGAAAAGGTGGAAAGGAGTTTGGACGAAGAACCAACTACTGCTGGGCTTCCTGCAAGGCGTGCTATATTTTAGTCAATCAAAAGATGCTAAAATTCCAAAACATATTATGAAGAGGAAACAGTAACATCTCCTCTGTTTCAATGCAAAGTTCCTGCTGAACTCTGATGGCTTTCACTTCCCTCTCAGGCAGAGCAAATGGGTTTCCTCCCTGCTTCCTACCTGCTCTAGCCATTGGGCGAGCTCCTGTGGGAGAGTGAGCACCACATCAGCTACAAGCTGTGTTTTAGGAAGATTACGGACACTGTTGCATTTTGTTTGTGAAGCCACTTGAGGTTTCTTGGGACTGGATTGAATGCTGTATCTCATTTTTGGATCCCAGCAAGACTACAACTAGAACTACTCGGTCCCATTGGGACTGGGTCAGCTTTGAACATGTGCAGGCATAACATGTGAGAGACTTTACAAATGAAAATCGAGGGTGAAATTTAGATGGCTTCAGGGGGAGGTGGTGCAACCTTGGTGCCTACATTCTGTGCAAAGAGCAGAAATTCTGCCTAGGGCTATATTCCTCACATGGGCTGGAGAGGGAAAACAGGAAGAGCATCTTCTTCCCACATTTCCATGTTGTGGCAGACTGCACAGACTGTTTCCTACTTGCCTCAGTTTACTTTTATTGGGAATAAGCCTGAAAACATGTTTTAACTATTCTTCCTTCTCCTGGATGTTTGCACTGTTCCAGTTAGGTGAAAATTAATACTAAACTAGCATGTTGAGTCTCTGCAGTCTTCAGCTGTGACTAATCAGCACCTTCCACTTCTCAGGGCTTTTGATGCTGGGAGGAATGAATGGTGCTGGCTGTAGTCATGTCTCTGAATGATTAGTCCATTGGATCACATGCCAAATTTATAACTGTTATATTAGATGAACAGATGAGGGCTATTAAATTACATGCAGAGGGGTGAAGGGAAAATGCTGTGACCAGAACTTTATGTTTTATTTGGTTGGGATTTTTGTTGTTGTTGGGTGGCAGTACTCAGGTAAGGGGACAAACACTGAACTAGCTTTAAATACGTGAGAAAAATCCTTGTGGTTTCTTTCAGTCTGTTTCCCCTAGAAATGGGTAAATACTCATATCATCATGGGAAGCCTCAGTCACATTTACACTGAGGCCTGTGTTGTATTGTCTTCACATCCCAGCACAACCCTGTATAATTACACCCACAAAACCACTATTTTAAGGCCTGCTTTCCTTAAAGGATCCCTTACAGCTGCTTTGTAAAATAGCTCATATAAACCCTATGCTTCTTGTCCACTCTGGCATTCACTAAGAGTTTCACCTGTATAAAGCATTACAAAATCAAGCTGGTTTATGTCTTCTCTTGTGAGGCCCTTGTAGATCAGATAACTAAATCAACTGCAGGGAAGCAGAATGCTGCTGTCTGCTTTCAACCTCAGCTCTAAGTTTTAGGCAGATACAGCTCAGGTGTGGTTATTATTGCTGTCCATGCCTACAGGTTTTGTTGCACTAGCAGTTCCATGAATGCATGCTGTGATACAGTCCTTGTTTACCTCACAGTCCTGCAGGAATGCAGGAGACGAAAAGCTGTGAACTTCTCTACCTTTGCACAGAACTTCATAATAGCTATGGATTGGGAACAATAGTATGGACTAGCAACTGAGTTTCCTTTTCTGTACCCTATCTGTGCCTTTAAGTTGAGGTGTAAAACAGGGAGCTAAAAAGTTACCAGTGGAGCTAGTATGGATACCAGTCCCCAAAGGCAAAGGGACCAGGGGAGTTACAAAAGCTGTTAGCTTAAAAGATTTCCACCCTTCCTGTGCTAAAGATGGAGGTGTTCAGCATCAGGCCACTGAGGCAAAGTAACTGGGGAGGTTTGTTAGGTGGTTCAGGGAGGAATTCATCCTGTTGAAGTGTTGCAGGGTCACCAGCTTTGGGGAGATTGCCACCATTACAAGTTACACCCATGTGATTTAGACTTTCCTCTATGTGATAGTAGTTTAAACACTTTTATATGCATATTGTTACAATAATAAAGTATTGAAGGTGCCAGTCCTGGATTTCTAAGCCTTCTGTAGCTCCAGATCTTTCTGAACTGTTTGTAACGACACTTGAATAGACAGAAAGGACATCATTAGAGCAGATCTGTATTCTTAATTGCATAAAAACCTTGTACATCCACTGTTTGAAACCAGCACTCAGTCCAAACAGTGTCATAACCTCTAGCTTCATTTTTTTCTGTGTTATCAGGGCAAATTAACCCATTAGCTGCACAGACTCTATTGTGAGTCAGAGGTATATGACTCATATGAATAGAACACATTTCTATTCTGGTTTTAATTAACTTGGCCCCCACCCAAATCCTCCTTAGAAATGAAAGATACTAGATTAGCTGAAGTCTACAACACATTTTTATGGTTTGTGCTAAACTTACAGGCGTATTTTTATAAGATTATCCTACAAAAAAAGAAGAAGATTCCCATGAATGCAGTAGTTTAAAAGGTAAGCAACTGAACTGCCTTATTTGACAGGCTCATAAAGTATTGTAATTAATCTGGTTGGTTTGTTTGGCTTGCAAACTGTAAGAGAACAAAAAAAAAAGAAATGCACAATTATAATACATGGGGAAAATAGTCCCAGTCTTTTTTCAGATAAATGGAAAACAAGTTTGTGGTGTTAGAATTTCAATAGAAGTACAGTCTTAAGGTGACACTTCCCACTGTGACTTTCATAATTTCTCACCACCCCTCCCTTCCCCTCCTCTCTTCTCCTTTCTATAAAATGTAAACAGTGAATTGGTCAGGATCCCTATCAGTATTTCTAATAGTGCAATTGTGCCTTCTCTTAATAGAGCAATATTAAAATTACATAAACTCAAATATAATTTGCAGAGATGATAATCTGAGCCACTACGTATGGTAACCTGTCAAAACAGAAGCAATACTAATTGTATTTACACAATTTTTAAAGAATCAAAAACAAGAAAACAAAACCAGCCCTCTCTGACTCTCACAGAAATCAAAGCCTGAATCTTACTTAACACTAAACTTTCCTCATGGCACCTTAGGGAATCGTGATGCAAATCAGAAGCAGGCATTCAGAGCCTTCCCACAACACCAGGATCTCTAAAGGAACAAGCACAGAATAAAAGCAGAGAGGGTAAGGGAAAGAGAGAGAAATGTATCTTTCTGTGAACACTTAAGAGTTTGCAGCATGCTCATATAACACAGGCAGGGTGGGCCAGCTGGCCGTAAAATGACCTAGACTGATAAATTAATCAGGAGTATGTTCTGTGTGCCACCAGCTCTCTGATGACTAATAAGTTAGTTTTCAACTTTGGCAGGTTCCAGGTTACTTGTAGCATGAAGAGGAGAGCTGGAGGATAAAGATCAGGTTTTAAAAGAGGCTTAGTTTGAGGGGCACTGAAATGGAACTTGCATGTGGACCACTGCTTCCCAGATTCTGCAGTCCCACAGTTTAACTCCAGTGTCTTTAGAGCACTTAATCAAGATCTGCCTTCAGCTCTGCCTGCTGCTAGTTAGTCCTGATAAAGCCCTAACTCACCTTCTTGTTGCCTAAGTGGTGACATTAGGACTTTCATCAAGGCAAAGAAATTAAAGGCACGTAGCAGACTCAGCTTCATTGAGCCAGAGCTCCATGTCTGGATTCAGAGATTTTTCTGTCTTGGAGGGACACTGTCCTCCCATGCAAGAAAAGTGGTGTGGCAATAAATTATTACAATATGCACTTCCCAATCACTGTAGAAAGTTATCCAGTTGGTAGGAAGCAGATTTAGGGCACAGATTTGTCTGCTGATATTTGGAACAGTTATGCTGCTTTTCAGGAACATGCGTATTCCTCAGCTGGAAATTTTGAGCATTTACTTCTAAAATTCCATTGCTGGTAACTAGACCTGGCTTTTCATTTTTCTTTTGCCACAGTGGATTTTTTACATCCTCGTTAATTGAGGTTGAATTACCAAACCCCTGTCTGGATTCCTGTTTTATGCTTACAATAATGTGCCTCCATTGGACAGAGCTCCTTTATATAACAATCTACAAAGCATTGTAGAGCTGCAGAGGTTGATATGAAGATAGGATATTAATGGGCAAGTTTCTCTGAGTCGGCTCTGTCTTCTTTGGGAATATATGTACAAGGAAACTGCATCAAACCTCAGGATGTCCCTGTTAACCTGCATACTCAGACATGGTAAAGATCTAGGGCTCTCTTTCACTTTGTGGTTAAGGAAGTTTTGTATAGTCGTACTACCAGAAGGGGGAAGGAGCATTTGTACTCGATGTGGGACAGAGGATGGGTCTTGCTGGGCAGTACAATCCCAGCACCTTTATTAAAATCCTTCCTAGCAAACCTGTAACTTGCATTCTGAGCACTTTGAGGAAATTAGCTTCACTGTCTTGTGCTGAGTGTTTTGTATGCACCTCAACACTTTAACCCCAGAAGTCTTGTGATCCTCTATCCTCTCCTCTAGCATGACACAACTTTACCCAGTAATTTTGGTGTCAAGACCGTTAACTTTTGCTGCTTCTAAGGCTTCTTTCCCCATTGCTCAGCTACCCAGGCAGACCTCTGGGACAGGGAATGAAACCACAGCAAGTAACACCAACAGAAAACTGCTGTCTTAAGTCAGACAAAATTTTCCACTAGGTGAATTCCCCCAATTAAAAATCAGAAGATTTGTTCCAAGGAATCAAGACACGCCTGTTATTTAAACACAATTCTCTTTTATTAGTGGCTTATTAAAACTTACTGTTCTCTATTAATCAGCATTTCTTAATTAATAGAAAATTGCCAGGGTCTGGTACGATTCCACCACCCACAATCCAGTTCTATCCTGTTGGTTTCTATTTAGACCACATATTGCTAGAGTATGTAGGATTATATTGCATGCTGCAATTATTTTCAGGGAGGACACTTGGCCTTGATCTTGGCTTTCTCTAGTACAGAGCACTGTAAGTATTCTATATTTATTTATAACTTGTTGAGGGGAACAACAGAGGCTGCCTGACACTGTGCACTCTCTTCTTTACATTGTGATTCTTGGATGGGTCTCTCAGGAATTACAGGGAGGAGAGCTTTGCCATTTGGAGAAAAGGTCTTACAGTTTAATCAGAATACAATTTTAGCCAACCAGCCAGTTCAATCAGCCAGTCCAATTATTGAGCGTTGAGCAAGACTCTGTATTCAAGGCTCCCTTGAGTTGTTTTTAGTTATGAAATAAAAATAAGAAATTAGGTCAGTTACACTCTATTTTGGTCATACCGCTTTCAGGAGTATATAGCAGCATAATTTTGCCTGAATTTATATTTGGCATCTCACTGCCATGACCAGGCTTTGCCACCACTTGAAAGCTAAAGTGGGAGTGCTCTTTCCAAATGGCACATTACATATGTGCTTGTCTCTGGTCTGGCACATGTGGACAAAGTCGTACAGACTTGCCTCTGGTTTTAATCCTTGCAGCACTGCAGGGGAGTACTCTCAGTCCAGAGCTAAAAGAGCTGCATCAGCTCTCCCATCACCATCTAAGAACAACAGAGACTTTTCCTGAGTGCCTTGTCCCCTCCATTGGTTGTGTCCTCCTTGACTGACTCTCCTGAGATCTTGTAGCTTTTGTGCCAAATTTTTCTTAACTACTGTAGCCCTTCAAAAATTCCCAGCTCCCAAATCCCCCTTCATCTAATTGCACTCTATGACCTACCTCATCTTCTAGTTGTCTGTTCTCCCTGGTTAAGGCAGCTGCTACACCCAACGTCCAAACAATTGAAATCACGCAGCTGACTATGCCATTGTTTCACCAAAACCCCCATTCTTTCCAAACTGTTCTTAAACACTCTGTCATTCTTGCTTCTTTTCTCCAAGCCAGATTAAAGGCTTTGAATGGTTTCTTTATCTGGCTGCATGCATCAACTGATAGAGCTGCTTATTTCTATCATTGACCTCTCATGTTCTATGGGCATACTCAAAACAGTCTCTCGCTCATCCTCTTGCCATAATTTTAAAAGGTAGGATTGAAAGAACTGTACCAACCACTTTCTTGCCATGACCCAGCAAATTCTGCAACATAATTTGCAATACCTTCTTCTTTTCTCCTAATGATTATTCTAAGAAAAAAAAAATCCCAATTCTGACACAGCAAACAGCCTGTGGCCCTTGCTTCTTTCATGGCTGGTCAAATACATATCTGCTCACACAGATTACAGTTTAGTGACTGTGCAATGTGAAGGGTATGGCTCCACGTCTCTGCCTATTACATTGCAGGGCAATATTAATCCAGAAATGTGCTGGGAAAACATCAAAAGTGCCCGAGTCTGGATACATCCCAAATGTTTTTGTTTCTTGTGTGCACTTAGAGAAGACAGAAAACAGAAAGACCTATAAATATGCTATTGTTCATTCCCATCCCTTTAATTCTCTGATACAATCTTTTTAAATGGCTGCAGTCTTTACTCATCCTTTATCCTTCACCCCTCCGTTGCTAATGCTGCATGTTGTGAACATGGGATTTGAGGAATTAACTGAATTTCTTATGTATTAGTTTTAAAACAAAACAAAACAAATCGACAAAACCACAGAAAAACTTACATGAAGTTGACCCATACGAAGGTTATTACTTGAAAGTTAGGAAATGAATATGTCACCTTTCTCACATGAAGGTGAGTTACATCTGAGTATCTGTCTGTGTGATACTGTTGGGGTTTAAGTCCAGATGAAACCTGCATCTTTACTATTAGTGTTATAGGCACCTAGGGACAGCTTTGCCCACTAGTACCACTGAAGCTTTCTGTGTTATGAAATAAAAGTTGTGTATCTGTATACCTGGAATTAATTCCCCCTGCTCTGCAGAAGATGAAGCTGCTTTTCTCTAAATCATTTTCCTTCTCTCTAGCAAGTCATGCGTGCTTTGAAAGCTTTTTAGAGTAACAGACTCTTCATCCTTATTGCAAAGCCAGTGATTGTTCTTTCTCAACATCACTGGACATGGGTCAGGCCAGGCTTCCGGAAAACAGAAATAGTATTTTCTGGTAAGTTACCCTGTGAAGTAAGTAGATTATATGGTATGGTCTGAATTATTAAAAAACTCAGAAGTATTTGTATAGTGTAATGAAATAAAACTGTATCTAAATATGTACTTTGCTAAGTTTTAGTTAGATCTTAACATTTGAGAGTGATTTGGCATTTAGGATAGCATGAGAATTAATTCCAGAGACAAGATATAATCAGTTTACCTTTCTTGGCACTGTATCATGCTAAATGTAAAAAAAGCTCTTTTCATTAACTATGTAATTATCCTTGTGTATTCTTGAATGAAAGCATAGCAAAGATCACATTTCTGGCACATTTGGGAGCAAAACAGTTAAATTGCTAACAAATAATGTTTTGTAGTTTGTATGAGAGCCAAGAAGATTAATGAAATGTTCATGAGAGAGTCTGGCAAGGGGCCACATTCCTATGGGAACATTGCTGTACTGAGGTTTAACGGAGCATGAGGGACATTAAGAACCAAATGTGTGGGAGTTTTAGGGTGAACTGTAAATGATAAGAATCTAGTAAAACTAGATACTACGTATTTTGCTTTTGAGACTTTCCAGTGAATCTCTGTAACATTTCTCATCCTCATCTAAAGTCTGTGAGGAAGATGAGCAAAGTGCACCCTCCTTGGTTTTTTTAAGAGCAGCTGTCAAACACTTGAGCTCTGCTGACTTCTTTGAATGTTACAGCAGATGTAAACTCGTTAAACAAATGGCTACAAAAATAAGTCTTTTAGCCTGACTAGAGTTTTTGTATAGAAGCTCCTCAATTTAATGGTTAATCTGCCATCCTTCCCCAAACTTCCGTAGGCTTTTAATTGCAAAAAGCTGTGCTCATTTCATTCTTTTAGCCAAGCCAAGGAGAGGCTGCATTGCTACAGTGTTATTTCTATTTCTGTTGTACCCCCACCTCCCCTTTCACAACAGTTGTCTCTGAAATACGTCCATACTGACCATGTGTATCCACTAACGTGATTTATTTATACTAAGTTATTTAATGTTACATTTAATGAAAGATAAGCAAACAAGCTAAGTTTCCTCTGTTTCAGAAAAAAGCCCTCTTTTCAGTAGATTGCTAACAGCAGTCAAACACCTCTCTTTATCATAGCAAAAGATAAGTTACACAGGAAGCTGTCGATTTCTCTGAGGGCAGGGCAGGCATTGAGAGATGTGTGGGCTCCTCCAACAAGGATGCTTTCTAGAGGTTTTGCAAATTAGCTAAAATAATCTTCGATGATCATCATGGATAACTGTTAGAGTGAAGAAAACCTGTGTTCTTACTTACCTTTCCACTAGATGGCAATGGTACATGGTAGTTACGTGTACTTTAGTACAGGAAACCTTTAAAAACGAAAATTTTATTGGAGGTTTGAATACCTCTTTAAATGAAGACAGTTGGACTATTAACATATGCTGAAACTCAGCTGTTTCAGCAGTGCCTGTCTCGAGTAATAAAACTAATTTTCTCTTTTGCATAACAAATGCAATATCCCCATTTAGAAGTAACGGATACGGATAAAAAGCCTATTCAAAAGCAAATACAGTGCTGTGATGAAGAGGCTGTCCAACACCACCAAAGTTTGTGTTAAGTTTCTACTTTATTGCCGGATGAGGCACTTTCCTGGTATTAAACTCAACATACAAACCCATTCTTGAAGTCATTTCATTGACTTCAGAAGTGTTTGGTTCAGGGACTTTGTATTACAAAATTAAGAATGCACACTACTTTGTGGGGAGGGGAAAAGACTGTTTTATTCTGTGGTTAGTCAGAACAACATCCAAGATGGGACTCCTCTGCAAAAGCTGCCCCCAAAGCCATTTGGAGGCTTAACATCCTAAAGGAGGTAATGTTGGAGGAGGAAGGTGAGAGGGGGAAGAGAGGCAACAGAAATGGCTTTTTTTAGTGCACCCAAAGATCTGAAGAAATGCGTCAGCCATTGGGACAGATGGGATGTCGGGCCCAGGCTGCTGGTGAGTTGGCATCTGGACACCATTTGAGGCCTGCCTGTAATTCAGAACACACCATGGTAAAAGTGCTTTTTCCTAAAGCGTGACAGTTTGTTGTGATGTGGATTAACCATTTTGTTATGAAATAGCCCAGAATGGTCCACCTGACCCCACAGGACCCACTTCCCAATGGCTAGATGGAGAATGTGTGCATGTTAAAGTGTTTTGGCTTCAGGAAAATCTTTGATGTGATCACAAATGCATATCAATGTAGAACATTTGTCCTATGCTAATCATGTGCTTCAAACTGAAAGGTTTTTAATAGGTACCACCTACAGAACTTTCAAATTAATTTCATGACAAAACAAGATCCAATTCAAAATATAGACATTTAACTGCCTCCTAGCCAAATATTATCTCAGCAAGATTAATAACCAAACCTGCATTGCTATAGAGTTTTGTATTTAATTACTGTTGTAACTTCATTTTGTACCAACAATTCATCATATCACTATTCTTATTTACATCTGTTTCTGGTTGCAGCAAGGAACCAGCCAGTCATCTTGTTGTCAGTGAAACATTTTCAGAGGGTTTCAATTGGTTTAGTTCTTCCATTATGACTGCTTGTGGCTTCTGAGATAAAGTACAGTATTGCAGTTTATGCATTGAATCATCTCTCTGGCAGTAAGATGATTTCCTTTCCTTACTCTGCCACCCTCTTTCTACCAAGACCATGGATAATTTACCTGGGCTTGTTATAGATGTCCACCTCACTGCCAATGTCAAGCATTCCTTACTGTCTGGCTTCCAGTCTTAGTCAAGCAGGAGCTTGAAGCAATATGACTGTGGTGGTCACTGGTCCAAAATCTGAACTGCTGTCCTACATCCTTAAAGGCCTAATGCCTACAATTACAGACAGGATTTAGGTGCCCAAATACCACAAAGAACTAGACTTTTGTTTGTTCATAGCCCTCTAGATTGTTACTTTGGCATCTTTGGAGATCAAAACCTATGGATATCCACATCTAGCATTTAACTCCTCAAAAGTCTCATAGGATGTTCAGCAAAAACTTTGCCCTTTCATCTGCCTCCAAGCTACACAGCCCTGTAGTCTGGTAAATGCACACAGGGATACCCAGAGGCTGCCAACAGCCTGCAAGACACCACAGCAGCCTCACCACAATGGGGGATCTGTCAAGGAAAGGAGCTGCCCTCTTCCTTGGTACAGAGGAGTTCAGCAGCAAGCTTTGAAAACGATGCCAGTTGTGCTTCCGCAGCGGCGAACTCAGAGCCATTCACGTGATCTGTGTGCAACCAAACAGAGCAAAACATGCCACATTCCCACTGGTGCTGGCTCTTGCAAGGAAAGCCCTGTGCTTTTGTGTTTCCTGTATTGGTCCTGATGGATGTTCTTTTGCTCTGTGCAGGTGTATTAGCAAAGGGTTACAGAGAAGCCTCTTCAGACTTGCTCTGGTATTTTGGGGAGGGTCAAACACTGCATTGGAATCTTTCAGACTTGGAAGCTTTTCACATGTTCCTTTTTGCCTGGTGTGGTGATTTTAATCCTAAGAGAGAAATCTGGACACAGTATCCATCTCTCAAAGTCTCAGGGAGGCTTGTAGAGTCCCAGAGGTGCCATTGTGCTTTTCAGAAGCTTCATAGTTACAGCTGTATTACATCAATCCTTACAGCTGATGAACAGTCAGGTCTGCAGTTGGTGGACATGGCAAAGCATCATATTCTGATACATTTACGAAAAAATTAGAATTTTTTACAGCTCAGCTCTAGTTGAAGCATCTTTGCAAAAGTCCCAAAATACTGTCATGCAGAACTAATATTATTAGTGTCATCAAGTTCAGAGACAGAACTTCTTTAGGAAAGAGAAACAAGCAACTAATTATATGATCAGGTCCCATTTTGTCAGGTGAAGAGAAGTGGATTTTGTTAATAGACCCAACTGCTCTTGTCTAAGAGGAAGCTCTGACAGTGCTTTAAGAATGGTGTTGCTGGATTATTTTGGTTCTTGTTTTATTGTATTTTTTTTGCATCTACTGACCTCTGACAGCAAGTGAAAGATGCTGTTTGGGTGTGAGAAAATGACTGATGTTACCTTGATATTATCTAGGTTGGTGCACATTGGCTACACAAAAAAAGACCACTTTTCAGTATGCTACTAATGACTTGACACTTAGTCAAAGGAAGAAATCCTTCTTTCTTCAGTAACTTCAGAGTGAAAATTTGCCTCAAAGCATGGGAGTTCTGTTCTAGAATACTTTTGTGTCTCAGAAAAAACATTAACACCTCTTGCAGGATTTGTGTTCTCATCTTCATTCTGAGCATAGCTCTGACATCCACAGTCAGCCCAGAAAGCCAGAGAGCAAAGCTTAGAGCTACAGCCTTCCAAGGAAGTCAGGACACCTTTTGTAGTCCCACAGCTGAACCAAACCTCTGAGGTGTTTGTTTGTAGTGTGGCCATTCCAACCAAGCTCAGCTAGTGGGCAGTGGTGCTGAGGAACAAGAAAAATCCCTTTCTCCTTGTGCTGGGAAGTTCATTTCAGTTTTGTCTCATGCTTTTTAATAAAGCCTGTTTTTCTGCCTCACACCCTGAAAGTTTTACCTACTGGACTATAAAAACACTCCTGCAAATGAACTGTAGGATATGCAGTGGACAGGCCTTGTTCTTGGACACATGTAAAGAGCTCTAAATACAGCCTGGAGTATAAAACAAAAAGGAAAAAAAAATCACAAATGTAAGTCAACATCATGCATTTTTAAGGTCTGAGTCATGATTTTGCATACACGTCAGCAGCAATCCTGCTTTTGATTTACTGAGAACTGTAGATTCAGTTCCCTGGGCTTGATTTTGTCTTGTCTCAGCCTTACTGGAAATAATTTCAAATGTCAATACCTTAGTGTATTGATGGTGTAATACATAGTGAAAACACAGTACCACACATAGAGTTTTCTTCTTAAACTTCATAGCTGAACAAACTATGGAAGCAAGCTTTCAATGTTTGCAAGATTCAGGCACATTCTGTTTATTTACTCTGTGTGTCTGTGCAAATTCATTGAGTTGAAGGAAATTAAAGGGTTTAGGAGGAATATGAGGTAATTAATTCTCAGCAAACTGGCTGTATCTGGCCGTAGCATGAAGGAAGGACATGAAACTGATTCCATCATTGTGTTTGGTATTTTCTAGCTCATCTTCCTGTGACTTTATTTATTGAAATTGGGGCACAAGTATATTCCATACCCTCCACTGGTGCATAAGAAGAGCATTTACTCAATTCTCCCTGAAGNTGAGTTGAAGGAAATTAAAGGGTTTAGGAGGAATATGAGGTAATTAATTCTCAGCAAACTGGCTGTATCTGGCCGTAGCATGAAGGAAGGACATGAAACTGATTCCATCATTGTGTTTGGTATTTTCTAGCTCATCTTCCTGTGACTTTATTTATTGAAATTGGGGCACAAGTATATTCCATACCCTCCACTGGTGCATAAGAAGAGCATTTACTCAATTCTCCCTGAAGACTCATTGGAGGCACAGCTGCAGAAAGGGGTTGCACTTGCTTAGTCCTGCTTTGTGGAAGCCCTTAGATACTGTGATGATGAAGTGGTTAAGAGGGTGTCTGTGAGAGGAACTAACAGGTTTACTCCTGGCAAGGAGGAATCCCGAGTTGCTGCAGGAGGACAGCAGGCACAGCACCAGCTCCTGGGGGCTCTGGGGCTGCTGCCACAGGACCGCCTGCCACCGCTCTCCAGCAATGGGGCACCGGTTATTAATCCCCACTGTGAAGAAGAGGTGGGTGATACTTCTACAACTAAGGTTTCCCAAAGTCATTTTTACTAATTAGTCAAGAAAATGAATAAGAAATATGTTCTTGCCCTCAGAAGGCTCTAATCCCACTTGACTGAGCAGTATTAAGCAATCCTATCAAAGAGAGTGTATTTTTGAAGCAGTCCTTAGGGCAAAATTAGAGCTTCGAGACTAAGAAATAATGAGAGTTGTAAGGGGGAGAGGCTTTTTTATTTTTGGAACGAATATTAAAGAAGAGTCTTTGCTTCTGAGTTAAGTTCCCATGCTTTTTCATTATGTTCTTTGGCTGAAGTGGTCTTTAGATAACAAATGTGTCAAGCTGTTCTGTCTCACTAAGTTAGAATTAGGTTATGTCTGTGCAGAAGAAAGTTTTGGAATAGCTGCAAAAACAATTACGACGCTGCTTGATTCACTGATGATGTTAATTGTAAATCCATATTAATCTAGGGCTGGGCAGGAGTTGCCAGGAGGATTCATTTTCTATGTACCATGACAGATGCTGTCTCCCTTTCCTTTTTTCTGGTGCCTTAGACCTCAGATATCTCCAGTATTTTCTGAAAGCATAAACAGTAGCCTTAAGCAAAGTTGCAATTGATAGGAAGGTTGCAATAGCCCATATAAATCTCCTTACATGACTTCAGCTCCCATAAAAGCAGCTCATAATATTTTAATCATAATCTGGAAGTACTTGAATACTAACACATAGGAAATATTATACCAACAGCTAGTTTCTTACTTAGGAAACTTCAAGATGAGTATTTTTAATGTTATTTTTAATAAGGAACAAATGAAAACAAGAGATAGTGATCTTTTTTTCCAATGCATTTTAAATTTAAAGTAGAAAGTTGCTCTTTCCAGTCACATGTCACATCTCTCTGTTTTGCAGGAGTCTTTAAACTCTGTGTCTCCTGCTGAGCTATGGCAGGCTATTTGTGTGGGAAGTATTTCTGTTTGGAGCTGTGTGTTTGCAAAAGCCTGTCGATGTGTGTGCTCTAGCAGGCAACTGCTAAAAACTGCTCAGATTTTTACAAGTTGTTCTGGTGATAAAGAGAGCATGACAAAATACAAAATACTGCTTGATTTTTGCCTGTTCTAGGTAGATGATTTGACAGTTTGTCACATGATAATACCGATTCATAAGCAAGCTTGAAGATACAGAGGCATGGTGTGGGTGCCAGGAGCTGTAACTTTGGTGTGGGTTCCAGGTTACTGGTGTCACCTCAGTGTGGCCACACTGCCAGGGGCTGAGCCAGAGGTAAGTTGCACAGCTGCCTAAATGACTGGAGAGAGTGGGAGTGATGTGCCACAATCCCACAGATTCCTGCTTCTAGGAAGACAATTGAGATAGGAAGAGCTGCTGTGAGATTCCAGCAGAGTAGAGAAACAAAGTGTAATGTGCTGTGCCTGTGGCAAAGCCCATGTGAAAAATTCAATTAATTTTGGGATATTGATAAGAAATTAACAATTCCATGGCTGCAAGGCCAAGGAAGGTACCGATCAATATGAATGGGACAGTTCATATTCACAGGCTTCTTATTAGGCTCTCCACAGACTCTGGAAGATCTTGCTGTTTCAAAATATGTTTGAATCACATTTTCTCCCCAGACATAAAGCTAAAAAGTTGGAGGAGGGGAGGGAAGTGGTTAATGAATAGCAAAGATGGGTGCAAAGTCATGCCATCGAAGTTGAATAGAGATCACAGATCTTCCAGGCCCTTCTGTAGCTGGCACAAACAAAGGAACCACTAAATTGTTCCTGTGACACAGACTGCATAGCCCGTGAAAGGGTCCTATTAAGTGTGCTTTTACCCAGAACATTTATGACTGTAATTGCTGATGCAAGTTACTTGGCACAGCAACTGACAGTTCATTCATAACTTGGTGGTTTCTCCGTTAATAACTTACCCCCTAATTAGTTCCTGTGAAGGTACTTTATGAAATCATAAAGTCATATTCTTGCAACTTCTCCAGTATCACATCTGCCCTATGCTAGCCACAAGGGACTGGAATTCACCAGTCTGCTGAGCTAGAGTTGGAAGCTGTCTGGAGACGAGAGAAGAAGATGGCAGCTGCTCTCTGTTCTTCTCAGTCCTAAAATTAAGGGTTGAGCCAAGAACAGCATAAACCAGAGCATTTAGGCTCCTCCAGCGCCCAGTGGGTTGGTGGGGAAGTGGAATGCATCCCTGCAGTGAAAAATGACATAAAGACCATTAATTATGTTGACGTGGTATCCTCTGTGGTTCCCCATACTCAGGTAAGATCCACATCTGTAGAGATCCAAGGATCTGACCATGGTTTCTTTTGGTGGCATATGTTTGCCTCTAGTTCTTGTTAAGGAAATCAAATACATTTCCTACAGCAGATCCAAGGATAACTTGTCTTTATTTTCTGCTGTGTTTCCTCAACCATTTTCCAGTATTCAAAGATAATAATGCACTGTGGCTGTAATTCCTTTGCTTTTGTTTTGGGTTGTTTAAATGAATTTCCAAGTCTATGACCTTCTGTATTATCAGTACCATCTGCTTGAGAGTGACATTTTCCTCATCTTGGCAACCAAAGGCCTAGAGTTACAGCTCTTTACACTTCCTATTACTGTACAGCAGAAAGAGCCTCTTGGGGCAGGAAAACCCCCAAACCATACTTTTCCTTTATTGTGTCTTGTTTCATGCATACCTGTGCAAGGATATCCAGTGCTGTCATCCAGTCCTAACTAAATTTTCAGAATAAATTCAAAGCTGACCATTATCCGCACTGAGACCACTTAAGCAGCATATTGTCCTGTGGGGCTCCACAATTTGAGATTAGTTTAATGGTGATCTTAACTCAGGAATTTGGCATGGGCTTTTTTCTTTATCTAGAGTTAGGGGTCTGAATTTCAAATGCAGGTAGGTCTGAAGTTGTCTAAAGGGTCACCTCTGGCCAAGCAAGTTGTAGGAGCAATTTATGAAATTTGGGTAAGTAAATGAGTAGTAAAGATCTCTCAACTCTGTAAAATGTATCCAAGTATCAACATAAACCTGGAATTCTGTTGGCTGGGTCTTTTTTGTTTTAGTCTCAGTCACAAACTTCCAGGAAATGCAGTTTTCTAATAATGCTTTTCAGCTAAAGGTCCCATTTAGCCAAGTACTCTGTACCTGAATATTTCTGTAATGACTAACTTAAGCAGATGCACTACTACTACTCCAGCTAGGTCTCCGTTAGTTAACCCAAGTTTCCTGCTGTTACGTTATTTATTAAGATGGTTATTTCTTGAATTGAAATTTGAGATACCTATTAACACATGTTATGAGCTGAACAGATGGCTATATATTTCTAACTCCAAAAAATATGTTATGCAGCCAATACAGCTGTCCTGCCATCCAAAGGAGTCATAAAAAGTAAAATAAAATAAACTAAGCTTTACCTAACAGATTTATTTTTTCTTAAATATTTATTCAAAATTTTCTGAAAGGCAAATTTTATTGTCCTAGAAAAAATGCCAACTTTCATAATACTTCACATGCTATAAAAGATCATCCCAAGATAAGACATAACTGTAGATCAAATCTAGTGACTGACCTGCAGAGCAGCAGTTTAAAAAGTAGGATCTTGGCTTACACCAAATAATCAGGTATGGCCATTACATAGACAGAGTGTCCAGAGCATGAAGTCATGGCAAAGATTAAAGTGTCTTTTACCTCATCAAGTGTAATTTCTGAACTGGAGTTGAGCAGCACGACCCAGAGCCACTTTTACAGAAGTAGCCTCAGTTGAGAGTGGAAGAAGGGCTGGCTGAGAATTTCTCCTCGAAGGTGTTTGCTGAGGGGTGTTGGGACACAAGGGATCTGTCCAGAGTGGCCTCAGCCTTGAGTGGAAGGAGCACTAATAATTTTGCTGTTTGTGACACTTCACTTTTGGCCATGCCAGCTTGGCACTTAAAGTAACTTTTTTGGTAACATTGAGTGTTTTTATTATTTTTTATAACTTCAAGTTTTATGGGATTTCTGTCAACCAGCTGCAATCATAACAACAATAAAGACATGTTTGTGTAGTGAATGGGGTACTAGTAAAGGTCTGGTATGGGCTGCCATTGGAGCTGACACTCTCCAGTTATCCAGGGAACAGGTGTTGGAGGTCAGCAGTGGGCTTGGCCAGCCTTGCTCCCAGATGAGCTCAGCCCATGCCAGCACGGCAGTAGCATGGAGGGGGTGAGTGTCCCTTTTCTACAGCTGAGGGAATTAAAACACAAAGGGGTTAAAAGATTTGTTTGAAGTCCACCCTCCAACTAGTCTCAAAGCCAGGAATAAAGCCCATGTTTCTGCAGGTTCCACCAGCATATTTCACAATTAGGCTGAGGTTTTTTCTAGCATCTACTGCTAAGAAATGCACTAAGATCTATTTGTGTGTGATTTCAATAAACCAGCCGTGCGAGTCCTTAGGGAGGAAATGCACAGTGAAAAGTTATGGACTGCAGAACTTCATTACTTCAGTCACCCAGAGTGCAGCTCTGACCAAGGGCTGCTCTGCTGACTCCAGGGAAGGGAAATGCCAGCTCTAGCCTGATTCCTTTGGGACTGTTCTCTCTAGGACGGATGTGACACTAGAAAGGCTGACACTAATGCATATGCAAACTGAAGTTTCTTTTTCATCATGGAATCCTGGGAGCTGGGCTACACTGGCACTGGAGAGGTCCCTGATATTGCAAGGGCTGACAGAGCTTGTTTGAGCACCATGGGCGGTCCAGCCAGAGCAACCCGAAGCACTCTGTGGGCTAGTCACCCTGCAGAGCAGCTTTGTGGGACAACAGTGAAGCATTTCCCAAGCCAGATTGCTTACCTGGCTCTCTCTGCTTCACTGCAGGTTGCATCAAGGGCATTCTCATGCCTCTTCTGTGGGGCAGCATGAAGACATTTGAACTGGCCCCTTCGACGGGGAAGGGACAGGAGGGCGGTAGATTCACACTTGACATGAACTCTGATTTTGGTTCTAGATGTTATAGCTATTAAATCTGGAGTTTCGCTGAGAAACAGTTCCCAACAGTTACTGCTGTGAATTAAACAGGGACGTGGAACAAGTAGGGGCTACTGTGATCAGAAACAAAATTAACAGGCTCAGTTTAAAAGTGACATCTTTTGAGAAAAAAAAAAGTCTGCCGTGTAAGCACAGCAGGACTTTAAGCAGTTTTGGGGAATTTATAGATGAAAGGAGGAAGCTTTAATTACATTTTTAAAAGCCCAGTAGTGGGATGTCCTTAGAATCACAGTTCACAACTCACCTGCGCCAGACAGTCTGGGGTAGCAGGAAAGGAAAATATGTTTACACTGTAGCAAACACAGAAGAAGCAATCTTAACCAAATCATGTGTGACACCTTTTCTGTTTGCTTTTCTTGTTGTTAGGAAATGGGCCAATTTCAGGAATGCAGTTTTTAATTTTCACCACTACGGTGGGTAAACTGATAGCCTTTGCAAAAGTGTGGAGCAACCAGACCACACTGACTGACATACAAAGAAATTGTCTCTTAAGAAAACAGAAACCTTTAGAACTGCATAACTGGCAGGGACTTCAGAAAATCAGTCTAGCCCTGCACTGAGATGGGATCAAATACTTCCAGACCACCCTGGCACACACACATCCTAACTTGCCAAAAGCTCCCAGAAAGGAAGCTCCCCTGGTCTGTGCTTGTGTCTCACTATTGCAATACAACATAACATAGCAGAGATTCAGAGCATGGCTGTGTTCTGTTCATAGTAGGTACAGATGTTCACTACTATGACAATGTAGCACTTAAGAGTTGAACTCGATGCTTGTATGTCAGATGCTTCCAGGTCAGAATATTCTGTGATATCTGTAAAATTGGCTAATGTGAGTTTTTAACTTAAACTTTAGAACATTTTTACATTGCTGGAGCAATATGAAAGGCTCCCTCACTTAAGTGGAATCAGGGCTCTCAGTTTCTGATGGCCTTTCTAAGGCTATAGAATAGAAAAACTTCCTAGGACAATGATGGTATTGGCTGCATAAAGAAAAGTAGATCATACATTTCATATTTCCCCCGACAGTGTTGTACAGTGTCAAAATTTGAATTGTCTGGAAGTAATAAAAAAGTTACTAACAAAAAAAGGGTTGATAACAAGAGACTGTGCAAGATTCTAAAACCATCTGTCGTATATTTTAGCATATATACAATGGACTTCTGATGTAATATAATAGAGTTTTTTCCTATGCATTCTGTATCCCATCTTCCTTAGTTTAACATCAAAAGAGGTGCTTTCAGATACACCTAGTGTGTGGTACATCTCACAGCCAGATAAAGCTCTACAGAATACCCCACAAGGTAACCCTGCAACTCTCATCATCTGCATTTCTGCCTGCCCTCTCAAAAAAGAGCAAAACCGTGCAGGAGACAAGAGTTTGCATTCCCACTCTCTTTTCCTGAGAACAGTGCAGCTCTTCTCCATTTCTTTCCCTGCTTGAGATCACCTGTTGATCTCCAGACAGCTCCAGACCTGCATCTCACGCGTGCTTGCAGAGCGGCCCTGCAGCTTCCCCTCCTCCCTGAGGCCGCGTGCTGGAGGCAGCTGGTCGGGCTGTTCTGTGAGCTATTAACCAGCTGCCCTTGGCACGCGGCGTTCTGGAGGCGCGGGGAGGCTGCGGCAGGTGAGGGTGTGCCCTGAGCGCAGCCCCGGGCTGGGCGCACGGGGCTCTTCGGCTGCAGCGCCGTGGCCTCCGCGCGTCACTCGCGTGCAGCGTCTCGCTCAGCACGGCAGCCAAAGCTGAGGGGCCTGAAAATCTGTTTTGTTGCACGATGCGCCATAATTGACAGCAAGGTATCTGGTCTTTTAGAATGCCTATTTTTAAAGATGTTTTCTTGCTCTGTGAATTAAATAAACCAGTTTTGCAATCTGCAACAGGCCCCACCCTGCCTAACCCTGGCTAGTTAACCTGTAACAGATTGCAAAACTGGTTTGAGTCACACACTGAAGAAAGAGACATAAATTAAGTTTTTAATAGTTTAACTCTCCTCCTCACCAATAATATAAGCCACCAGTTGTTAACAGTGGTGCCATAGAAGAAGCACAGCACGTGTCATCTGGTCACTCCTTTGCCACAGAGTAATGGATCTTTTCATGGCTTTGGAGATTAAAAACTAGGCCGAAATAAAAGTCCCTCCCCAGTGCTGCAGCCTGGATGCCAGATTTATACCCTGTAGGATTCACACACGTGCCATGAAAAGCTGTGACAAAACTGAACAGCAGTAGTTCAGCTGATATGCCTTGCCTTGCTAAACCACTGCAACTGGCTTGTGTGTCTGAGCCAAAGCTCATGACATGGAGGTAAATAGCTACAAACCCTTCAACCTGGGCAGCGGAACAAGCCCACATCTCAAACAAACAGTTTTCATTTACTGTTTTCCTCTAGCCTGAATTAATGAGACACATACAGGTTAGTCAACAGTCACCTAGAGAAAACAGAACGAAGAGGTATGGACAATGTTTTATACACGTAGGATGTTAATATTGATATGTTACTAAAACAACTTGATCCCATGCAAGTTTCTTTTCCTTGTTGGTTTGCCATAATGCCTGGTCAGAAGGAGCGTGCATGGTCAGAAGGAGTGTGCATGGTCAGAAGGAGCGTGCATGCCCAGCTAGTGACTTACAGTGTAAAGTCAATGAATGCCTCTTCTCAGCAGTTGTCCCTTCCAGCTGGCTTTAGATTTCCTACTGCCTCTTTTATTGCAAAGGGGAGCAGAGTGAGCAGAAGTTACAACAGAGAGATATCTTAATGCCTAATTCCATTCCAGATGAAGACAACAAGTAAATTTTGCCCAGACTATACCAAGGTCACACAACTGATGAAGTCCTCCTACCTGTTTGAGAAGGTATATGAGTGACCATGCTCCCAGTCTCGTGGAATTTCAGTTCCCATTTTGGAGGGGAATATACACTAATGGCTTGCCCAGAAGTGCTGGAAGAGACTCATTGCTATCTTCTGCAAGGCACACAGTAAAATGCAATTAATAGCTCTGAAGAACTTGCCATTCTGCAGCAGAGATACTTCCTGCTAGACAGTGCTCTCTCCATGGGGTTTGAGGGAGCGGATTTGTCTTAGGCAGAGGAGGACACTAAACTTAAGTTTCCTTCAGTCCTAAGTGGACCAAAGCTTAACTACTTTGCTACAAGAGAATGAATTGCAATGTGATCTGGCTGTGAAGCGCAGAGGTCAGCTGTTAGTTTGAAAAGCATGAGCAGAGACACCCACCCTCAGCAGAGGCCACTGGGTTCCAAATTGCAAGAGAACACCTCCTGTTATGTCAAATAAGGAGTCTTTATGCCAACAGAAGGCAGACCTCTAACTGCTTTCCTAAGGATTTCCCTTTTAGCCATGCATTGTCCACTGCATCCAACACGAAGGCAAACACGTAAGTCATGAGTGGCAACACTGACTGTTGGGGAGGTTTATCTTTAAGAGCATCAGGTCTGAGGTCACCTATGTATGCCGGTACAGGGAAAACATTTATGGAGGAAAAGACATTATCATGAACAAAAGGGCTTTTGCTGAGGTTTTATTCAGGTAATTTTTTGTGTGAATGGTATGACTCGAATGAGCAGAGGGCTCATGGAGTGTTTTTGTGCTGAGAGGCTGGCAGGTGTTGGTGCTTTAGCAGAGTTCAGCTGTATACAACTTCTCTCTGCTAGTATGGACAAGATTAGAGGAGGAAACACTGCCCAAGGAAGGGGTTACAGGCTTCTAATTTTGTCTAACTACTACTCAGTGGTTCTTCTTTACTTGCCTTTGGCTGTTAGAAGTGACTCAAAAGTCTTCACCTGCCTACAACTATGTATATAAGGCCATTATTATTATTAGTAAATCAAACTACTTCCCTTTGTATGTGCTTGGAAGGAGTTTAACACTGCTGAATGCAGCTGAGAATGCAGCCCTCATGAGATTTGGTTCTTTTCAAGAGTTTCTGATGTCAGTTTTTAAATACCTCTATTTTACAAGCCATTTAATTGCTCGCTTTAAAAATTCACCAAAGGCCTGATTTTCAGTGAACCTCAGTTCTGTACCCACAAGGTATTTAGATGACTCTGTGACCTCATATCAAGTGAATAAATTAGAAAGATGATATTTTAAAACTACTGATTGTACCTGACAGATGTTTGGGATAAAATACCTTCAGGCACAAGAGTTGTACTCATTTTTTTAGAGTATTTTGGAAGTTGACTTTTGGATCAGTTGGGAGTTTGGCTCTTCAGGTATATCAGAGACCAAAAAGTTACAAGAAATAACAGAGCCAAGGAGAGGATTTTTATATGTAAATAAGAAAGAAAAAAGAATTACTGGAGGGCAGTGTGGTATGCATTACTGGAATTACTGGAGGGCAGTGTGCATTTGCATTATGAACTTCTGATGTGCTACAGGTGTATTTAGATAGCACTGAATTTTACTGTTAGCCCAACTATTGTGAGGATTGCTTTGACTTCCCATTACAATTTGCAGTTCGTAAAAAGGAAATACTAATGCTTAGGGCACAAGGTGCTGTGAGGATCAGCTGCTTAGTGTTTGTAAAGTGCTTTGAAAATGGTAAATGTTATGTATATTGGGAAATGCTGACTATCATCACCCATCTGGGACTGATTGTGAAAAATAAGAAATTAACTCATTTCTCCAGGATCTAGAGGGTAAAAGAAGCATAAAACATACAAGGCTGTGCAGGTGGTAGAGTAACTGGGCTTGTGAGATCACCTAAGATGAAATCATCTGTGAAATGAGGTCAGGATTCTCAGTGTTTATAATAAACATTTGTCCATTACATCATCTCATTGTTTGACACTCTTCAACCCAACTATTTAATGACCATTTACAGGCACTGTGATTCACAGGTGTGAATGTGTCCCTTACCTATGCCACCCACTGTGGGCAGAGCACTTTGCCCTGTTGTGCTGTGTGTCACACGGCCCTGAGCTGGGAGCACTTACTGACCTGCAGGGCTTGAGACCAGCCCTATCTTCCTTCTGACAAGATCTGCTCATTAAGACTGTGCAGCTCCTCCATCTGGGAGGCATTGTTCTTCCTGCAGGATACCGGTTTGAGATGTCCTCCGTTTCCATGGACCACTTCAAGCACTGGCAATGTGTCCTGACTGGCTCTCTATGGGATGTAACACATCCTGAGCACATGAGCAGAAAAGCCAGAACAAAGAGAGCATTTGCAATAGGGATTAAGCTTTGTAGCAGCTATTCCGTCCACTGGAGCTTGCAAAACTGCAAAACTCTGAACTTTAAACACATTAGAAAGTTGTTTTAATGTCAAGTAAGTAGGACTGTCAGTTCAGTTACTGTTTGTTATTTCTGGAACATGACAGAAAGAGTAGTAAGAGAAGAGACAGTCCAATATTAAAATTAAAAGTGAGGACCCTATTCTAAAGGGCCAGAGCAGCAGCTTGTCTCAGTGGCATCTACATCTTTGGCTGACTTTCCTTTTTTTTTTACCGCTGTTTCTAAACTGTCTTTCTAAATACAGGCTAGATGAAAAGTATTTGTGGTTCCCCCCTGGGAAGGATGAGGAAAGGTCGGGATTTACATGGTGATATTTACTACTACAAACTCTGTAATGGCCATTCCAGAAACTTGATTCAGTAGCTCTCATCCCTGTGAACTGAGTCCATCTAACTACATACCCATACCCCATTATGATTTCCCAGCAGCTTTAGGTAATTTTTTTCTTCTTTCATTACCCAATCAACTGCAAATGACTCTTTGTAATTTTCCTACTGAAAAGCCATGTAAAACTGGCCTTCAAGGATTAGTCGCAGTAAGAAATGCATTACCTCTTTTTAGATTTCCTGTTATACTCTTTTGAACATCCAAATAATAAAGTTTAACAGGAAATAGGAATATGCTCTTCTAAGAGTCCCTTTCCTTTGCCTCTCTCTCTCCCAGTGAATCCTGCTAGCTTTGAATTGCCTTAGAACTTGTTCTGTCCTCTCTCAGCTCTTTTTTTCAGTTCTGAACAAGCCCTGAGCTTTGCAGGTGGCTGGAAGAAGTTACTATGTTATGCCAGAAGAATATGCACAGAGAAAATGATGAAGCAAGAGGAACTCAGGTACTTCTTACAAGTTGCATTATGCAGATGACATAGGAGAGTATGTGACAAGAGGACAAATGTCCTCTGACTTTTCCCTTTCTGAGCAATGTTGCCCTTAACACCTCCGCAGAGCTCAGACTTTCTCACTTCTATTATGTCCCTATTTTATTTATCGTGTGCAACCCTACCTACATTATGAATGGAGAAATGGAAAAATCAGTGTAATATAATGGTAACTATACTCTAGTTGGGCCTTCAGTGTTCAGTCTGTCCTACCTGCCTTGATCATATATCAGGTATCCCTTCCATTCTCACGAAGTTTGGGTTTGTATTTATCAGAATTTCCAGTGATACTTTGGATTTTATATGGATAAGGAGAGTTTAACAGTTCTTCCCTGTCTGGGACAGTTTGCTTTCACTTTAGACATCGTCATTCATGGCTCACTGGTGTTGGTAACCTTTTCCTATGTCTGGCAAATTCTCCCTTAGCACATTGCTTTCCAGGGATTAGGTGAGGCAGCAGTCAGGGAAGTCTGAGTCTGCTGCCCTTGGTGTGACAGGGGAAGTGTCCTTCACACTCCTGACCCGGGGCTGAGGAGCCTCAGGAGGAGCCTCAGCTCAGCTTTTTGCCAGTGGCTCCATGTCACCCAAGTGCCTGCTTATGCCCAAGGTTGTTGATAAACAGGTCCAAATGCTGCACTGATTTATACCTTTTACAGTCTTAGCAAGGTTGTGATTGTGAGTGTGGAATTTTTGCAGAAGGCATCCTGACTCTGGTGAAGCTGCCTAGCACTTTCTCTAGTAAAATATCTTCTGTTGCTTGTGTTAAGTGGGTAGAACCACTCCTGTATTTGCTAATCCTCTTGGAAATTTTGTTGATGATTGACTATCATCCCCATCCCACAACAGGCTTCTTTCCATATGAATGGTGTGGAGAGGTGCCCAGATCCAGCAGGGAGTTGGCTCTCTGGGAGCCACTGCCTTACTGGTGGTGTCAAGGTGGCCAGTTTGGGTTAATTAGGAAGCAGCAGTGTTAAGGGTAACAAAGGCATGAAAGGACACACCGAAGCTTCCAAGGCGGAGGCAGGTGGTGCAGAGCTGGATGGGGTGCCACAGGGGTGTGCTAAGACAAACTGACATGAGCAATGGTGTTTGTGTGTCCTTCTTGGTGACTGGAAAAGGCCTCTTTGAAAATAATTCATTTTGGAAAGAGGGAAGTCTGGCCTCTGCCTCTCCCTGCAGTAGTCACCTGTAGAGTCATTTTGGTGAGATAAGGAGATGCTTGTGAATGACCTTGTGCAACATATCCTGCAGCAGATGATGCTTTTATGTGCTTTGAAATATTCCTTCAATACACATTTTAAGCATTATCCAAAGGAAGCCTCTAACAGTACTTGGGTGCTTAAGATAAACATTAAGGTATCTTTTTTTATTATTATTACTGTTATTCTTATTGCTATTATTATTATTATTCATGTGTCTAGATAAGCATTAAGATTTCCCAGAATAGGTACCCACCCACAAAACCATTGAAATCAAAAGAAATTGTGTACTTGGATACTGAAGAGGATTAAAAGACCTAACACCAAGTACCTAAATACTATTAGAAACCTAGACAAAATGAAGGGACAGAACAAAATATACCATTTGCATATTGAGCAGGCTGAGAAATGCTCACAAACCTGAAATTGTTATGAATGAAAGTGATTTTTTTTGGAATTTGAATGGGAATACTTTTCTTCTTTTTTCTTCCAGCAGAAAATGATGGTAACACCACAAAATTTGTAGTGCAAAATGTATTTTTAAAAGCCCATCCACACAAGCAGTTTTGACAGCAATTTGTTTCAATCAGTGGTGCTAGGAATTATTGCTATCAGTAGAAGGAATAGGCTGCTGTGCCTATATTGTTTGCTCTAAAGCAGGACAAGAGCTACACCATTTTGATGTTAGTGATTTCATCAGTGGGGGAAATACACAGCCCTGGACTCTGGTCATGTAATTTTAAAAAGCTCTTGGTTCACCTTTAGGAATAAGCGCCCAGGATTGTCTGAAATCATATATTTCCACTCTCTGCACTATTTTAACTCTGTTGGGCTCTGAGGCCATGGTTTATATACTGGGTTCCTCTTGACTCAATTATTGTAATTCATTATTAAACTGTTGTTTTCATTCTTTACCCTGTCTACTGCTTTACAAAATTCAGCAGCTGGATTTATAATATGGAGAGCTCTGTTCCATGACATTACAGCATCCCCATAGTATTTTTGTTGGCATGCTCAATGGCACATTGATTTGGGTATTTAATTCTTTGCACACCATAGATTAACCCAAATCTATGCGCTGCTTTTAAGCATTTCCTGAGATTAGCGGTTCTCCTAATCTGAACTGCAACCCAAATATAAAGTTTTGAAATTCTTTCAGTGTTTGTAATCAAAATGCTGATTCCAAGGGGTGTTGAGCTTTGAGGTTCATTCCAAGTCCAAAATGGGCTCTGGATCTAGAATTTGCAACAACCATTTTGTTTCCATCTGCCAGTTCTCCCTAGACAGATGAGAGTTTACTTATTCCTAGAGTCAGCGAGGAGTTCTGTTAACCCTGTGTCTTTGGGTACTGTTTCATTTCTTGGAGACTTAAAAGCATTGTCTGGTTTTGGGTGGCTGGGATAAAATGTGTAAGTTCCGTGCTCTGTACCTAATGCCCCCTGCTATCAGTGGTCTCATTAATGAAAACAAAAGTGCTTCCTATATGTAAACCACAGTCCAGCCTCCATCTTATCTTGAAATATGTTCACACTTGCCTCTGCACCAGTCTCAGTAGGAGTTGCACTCAAAACAGTGTTTCACTGACAAATGCAAGACTTGATAGTAGTACAGACCTTTATTCTCTAATTGTATTCTTTTGCTTGTTCTTTCTATCCTTCCTTACCTCACTCCTTTTGTGGTTAAGCTAATTCCTTTTCTTCACTTCCATCTCCTGTTTCTACTACTTCCTATTTTCCTTCTCTTAAACTACAGTCTCCCGTGCTCTCCCAGCCGTTTTCCCTTCAGCTGTTATTTCTGCTCCATCAACTCCTTTTTCAGGTTTCCCTTTCTCCATTTTTATCACCCTTTTAAAACTTCCTTTTAATTTTTCCCACCCTCTTTCTGTAGTCTCAAATATTCTCTCACTTTCTCTCCTCATTTCTGTGTCTCTTCTCTTTCCCCAGTCTCTCCCCCTAAAGTCTTTTTATTGGCCTCCATTTCTTGAATCTCATTCTTCCTCTTTCTTAACACATCTTCCCATATTCCCCACTTGTATGTCTCCTTTCTAGGCAAGATAAGCATTTGTCCCCAGGAAATGCTCCTGTCTGGGCTTGTCCCAATGTCCCTTTGTTTTCTTCAGCTGTTGTAGTTCTCTGCACACCTGTGTGCCTGAAGAAGCCATTCATCAATAAACAGAGGGCAGGCAATTCATCAGAGAAAGTTCTGTCTGTGAATGTGCCGCCAATGTACCTTCCTTCTTCATCCTCCAAAGCCTACCCTGGCATGGAGGCAGTGGCTGGACTCATGATTCTATTTTTCCTCCTCTTTACCCTCTGGCAAAATTCACAGACCTCTCTCTCCCCAGTACACCATTTTTTGCTGTCAGAAATTCATGGGGATTCCAGGTACGTATTTTTTTAAGTGACTGCCAGTATGGTATGGCATGGTATGGCATGACATGGCATGACATGACAACCTACAGGATATATGAGCCAAGAGGCAAGAAAGATGAATACTTGACAGTTTCCCTGTCTCAGTGTTCAGAAGGTACTGGTTTTGTTTGGAGCTCACTGCCCCCCACAGATATGCTCAGCAATTGCCATGATTTAGTCACCACTCTAGTTTGCTGTTCATGTTGGCCTCAGTTTTGGTAGTTTAATTGGTATGTACAGTTGCCTGTGAGCAAGACACTGTCAGGACTCAGGCTTGAGCTGGAAACTGGATTGTGGATGAACTTTTACACTGCACTAATGGAAGACCTTCAGTCCTCTCCAAGCTTTTGTTTTTGCTTTTCTTCCACAGATGCACAGGAAGCATTTCTTCCTGTGAAGAACACTACTGTACGAAGTTTCAGAACCTGAGAGAGTCAAAATTTTGTGAGCCTTCCCCGCTGCTTGCAGTTAACAGCAAAATATGCAGGCGTCAGGTAAGTTTAATTATTTTTTTAGAAAGTTCTGAATGGCAAAAGAGCTTCTGAACTGTCTGTCTGCAGAGAGAGACAAACATCTACAGCCTAGTTTGAGTCTGATTTGTGTTCATCCACAAAGATGACTGCAGAAACAATACTCCTTTTTTTTTTTCTTTTCCATTAGGAGAGCATAGTCCTACAAAATTTTCATCATTTTCATTTGTGAGCATCGCTCTAGGTAAGCAGTTTCCTAACTGTATTGATCCATTGTTCAAAGATTTTCTACACTCACTCCACATGTACAGATACCTTTTTGGCGCTGCACAGGCATAGAAGTTAGAATGACTATTCTTGGTACTTTCTCTGCAAGCCTTATGGAAAAAAAAAGTCACATTCATTTAAGGATGTTTCCTATTTCTGTGCATGCAGTGAACATAGTAGAGTGAGTTTAAACCTAGTGACTAAAAAATCTATAGTATAGGTGTTAGGGGGCAATGTTTTTTCACATTTTTCTGTTCCAGCTTTGGAAAAGAGTCAGTAAACTTTAAGTGCACTCAAGAGACTATGGCTTTTGTGTAGACATCTGCAAAGTGATTGAATTTTACGAATTGTGCAGGCACTCAGACACTTATTAGACAATATTGCTAGTGCTGTTTGGAAAGAAGGAGTGGAAAAGAAAAGAAATTCTGCATGTGTGAAGGGGTTCCTTTTAGCCTACTTTGGAGAAGAAGTTTTTCAGCCAGTGTGGAACGGTGTGAGGAACGAAAATCCTAAAGTATGTTCATATTTGCATTCTCTCAATCCTTTGACCAAGACCTGCTCAAACTTTGGCTTCATTTGATACTGTTGTTTGTTGCATACTTTTTTTGTAGAGTTGGATTTTAGCAGATTTCAGTCATTGTCCTTTTCATGACCAGTGGGAGACCTGCACCTTCTGCTTGCACTGCCTGTCGTACACGCTCTGTGCCTGGTCCACAAACTTGCAGCCTCTTTGTAAACTGCAGTGTGAGCTTTAAGTGGCTCGTTTTCAAGAGGCTCTTGGGTCAGTCACAGGCTACAGTGATGTCTGTTAACACCATGGCTGTCTTACAAGGTTGGTACTGGGAAAGCACCAGGGCGAGCATGTTTGTGGTATTCACAGAATGACACGCTCAGCATCTTCTCTCTAATGTAATACAAAGTAATATACAGGGCATTTATTGTGAATTCCACCAGCATGTCATGAACTTACACACTGTGTGAGGATGTTAATGCTGTCTAATGACACTGACATGTGGTCCTTCAGAGGTTATAATGTGATTTTCTTGACATCTCCAAAAGTGACAGCCCTGCTGGGTAAACTTTCAAAGGTGGATAGAAATGTGTGTTTGCACATCAAAATAGGCAATTTATTTCACAAACAGGCACCAAGGTGTCCAGTTATCCATTTTGCTTATGCAAATACAAATTTTCTCAAGCACAACAGCTGTGCCTGCCCTGCAAATATTTCCATAAGGTAGTGGATTGTTAACTGAAGTAGACGTGCCTTATGATGCTGCTTGGGGAGCGTTTCTGAGGGATGGGTTGGGCCAACCCAAGAAGGGTAAAGATAGTCTAAGGACACTTAGGCTCACAACTGGAGTGATGCAAAACTGGAATTGTGAAATCTGAAGCTCGGAACAGTTTTGTGAGAAAGGTCATGATCTGGATTCAGGGTGAAGACTGGGCCCCTGGGCCATGCTATGTCCATGTCGATTTGGTGTCTAACGCATACAAAGCCTTCCGGCTCATCCCACGCTCCAGGGTTCTGTTGGGCCCTGGGGTGCTGTGGTAGCCTGCTGGGCACATATCTGCGTTTCCTGAGGGGTAGCGAGCGTTTGCTCAGGGCTTTGCAGGGGCACCCAAGTGCTGGATGTGTGAGCATGGGAACGCTGGGCTTCCCAGGGGAGCTTTCCCATCCAGGAGCGTTCAGTACCCAACTGGATCCTGTGGCCCATGGCAGACCCCTAATGCCGCAACTCCGTTGCAAATCCTCGTACGCCCTGTTGCGGACCCCGCTGCCAGTCCATCGCAAGGCGCCGCAGACCCCTCCGCGCAGCTGGGCAGTCGCCGCCCGGCCGGGAGGCCACCCCGGAGCGCGGTTCCGCACCAGCCCCGCTCCGCGGCCGCGTGGCCCCCTCCCGCGGGCTCCCCTATGAGGTCAGCGCGGCGCGGAGGCCCCGCCCGCCGCCCCGCCCGCCCGC